>CAJVPZ010004379.1:0-10023 GCA_910592135.1 Racocetra fulgida | reverse complement strand
TTGACATTTTTTTCAAAAGTAATTTTTTTATATAAATTAATTTAGAATAAGATTAGAATCACTTTTCACTTAAGACATATAAGTAGTTATATTAATAAAATTTTACAATATAGCTCTTTAAAGTTTATATTTTCTTATAACTTATTATGAGATTTATAATATAAAATTTGATTTTCTGAAGATCTTTTTTTTTGTCAATTTGGTCCCTTTTCTCAGCACCTAGCCCATATATTTAATTTACAAGTTTTTGAAATATAGCAAAAACATTATTTTAAAATTTCATTATATAAACTAGTCTTAAACTTATAATTAAAATTTTTAATACGAAAGGTGTGACAACTTAGTAAAGTGATCAAGTTGTCATCTTCAAGTGGTACATCCAGAGTTCAATTCCCATTGACAATAAAAAATCAAATTCTTCTGTATAATGATAACTATTTAGATGTTGAGATATAGATCTTATAACGATGATCAGATCAAATAGGTGTAAGAAGTAATGATTATTTAATAGACGACTTATCTTGCAAGCTCTATCAGAGGTAATAGTACAGACTTGAAAAATCATAGGACATTTATGTAATAAAGAAGTTATATAAAGAAATACAAACTGATAAAAGGCAGTATAACTCGCAATAAATCTCTGTGATCTGTATAAATCTGTGAAACTAGTCTTGAATAGGAATTTGCTTGACAAGTTCTAAGTAGAGAAATAACACATACTTTCAATGGTTCTGGAAAGTCTAAAAAGAGACCAAAAAGCTGTAGATTTGAATGATGACTAGGTGTTTGACAAGCACTATACCAACAAGGCCACCAGAATCGATCAAAAGAAAAGGGCATAGACCAGTATCTGGGTTAAGCCAGTAAAAAAGCAGATAACATAACTTGTGGACCAAATCAGGCTATCTAGATTAGGAGTTTGGTAAAACAGTGAGAGCTAAAGTATGAGTAAACTCTATAAAAACAGAAGTAGATAATGGTAGTGGAAATAAAAGCTGCAAGTACTTGTTCTTAGACTAAATGTAAGTTACTGAAGCTTAGATCAGCCTAAATATAGATATAGAAGGCTTTAGCAGGTTTACTTTGAGGTTAAAGGACTCTCTAAAATAGTTGAGACTGCTTTAAAGCCTTGAACCAATATATGAAAATAAGGTGGTACTAAATATTATCACTTGAATATAAAAGGGTTGGTACATAGGCGCAGAGAATTTAAATAGATATCCTTCTTAGTGGGGTGCAGGTACAACATTTAGTGTAGAACTTAGTGATAAATAGATACTTAAATAGATGCTCAAAAAGTGCAGATATAGCTAGTTGTACTCTACAAATATGTATAGCCATTGAAATGTTCTGATAGTTAAAAATACTACTAATATTCAAATAAAGAGCAGTGTAGCAAGAAGGTCACCTTTATACATGCCAATGAAATTATTTTAGGTTTTGGGTATAAAATTAAAATTTAAAGACAAAATTGTTTTTGACTTACTTTACTTAAAAGATAAAATTTTTTGACACTTTTTTTAAAGAAACGAAATTATAAAAAACATAATTATCTAAATTAGATTTGCTCTTGCATATAAAAAATTTTAAATTGCTCTAATGAAGACAAAATAGGGTTTTTTGAAAACCTATTTTGGTGGCATGTATAGTCACCTTAACAACAAAAAAAAAATAAAATAAAATTTTTAATACTTAATTTTGTATATATATATATTCTAATACTAATTTTAATACTATCTTGAACTTTAACACTAAATAATAATAATTTTAATTATTTAAATATTAATCTGTAATATCGCAACTTGCTAACTTAACAAAAAATCTAATTAAAAACAAATTTTATCTTTGGTAAATATTAAATTCTAAAATCTAATTTTTTTTTGTAAAATATAATAAGAGTATTGCTATTTCCACCCCCATTTTTGCTAATGCCACCCCAAAATTTAAAAAAGTGCTCTGGAAGAGGTATTGTTATTAAGTAAACCCTCTTTTTGGTCTTAATAAAAGTTGTTTATCAGGTCTTTCTGGAATAAAATCATTAAAATCGAACCAATAGTTTTGCTTTAAAAGTAAATAAAAAGTTAATTAACTTCGGATACAAATATCTTAGGACCTACTGATCCGATTTTAATGATTTTACTACCATTAGAACCAGAAAGGCCTGATGAACAACTTTTATTAAGACTAAAGGGAGGATTTTCTTAATAAAAATGCCTATTCCGGTGCACTTTTTGATATCTGGAGTGGCAATAGCAAAAATGGAGGTGGAAATAGAAATACTCTAAGAAATATTCCAAAATAAATTATGCTAAAAAAATTGACTGGTTTATATAAAACACAAAAGTTATAACTAAGATCAAATACATATAACAATTATCAAAACAACAAAATAAACCCTGTAGTTAAGATTAAGATTCAAATGATATTAGAGCTAAAAAAATATATAATTTACCGGTATATCAAAATTTAGCAAGCAATTTTCTTTGTTAAAATATACAAAATAATTTCACAGTCGAAATTTTGAATTATTAAAAAAAAGGAGCTTTTTGTTTTGACTTTACGTTACACCCTAATCTTGAAATTTGGTTGGCTTTATGAAATATGATCACAGTAATCATGGTTATAAATAATAGAAGAGAATGACGAAATAATTTTATCACTATTGGTTAAACTGGTATGATTTAGTGAAATTTTGTGAAATTAATTTCAACAGAATCTCAAGTTACAAATTTATTAATTCATATAAAAAACAACTTTTAATTTTCAATATTCTATTTATTTTTAAATAGAATAGTAAATCAAATTGTTTAAATAAACAAAAAATGATCTCATAACCAATCAGGAAGAATAAGGGATTTTTTCTTCTGGAAAAGTAGGTCCCACACGTTTAATGTTAATATTAGCCAGCCAATGGCCAGCATTAACAGATTCTTCGATTGTTTTTCCTTGCACATACTGACTTAAGAACCCGCCAACAAAAGAATCACCAGCGCCGTTTGTATCAACGATTTCTTCAACATTGATTGGGATTACGGAAAATTCATTTACACTACCATCGCTTTGTTTTGCAACAATCGTGGGCTCAGAACCTTGAGTAATTATAACAACACGAGAACGTGATGTGTTAATTTTAGAAAGATTCGCTATTTTTAAAGCGATTGCTTTAAGTTCTTTCGTCTATTTATTAAATGAAAGAGTAATACTGTTGTTATTATGATACTTGATCATGAATATTTGAAATGAATATCAGAAATGAATATTAATTTACCTCCCAATTTTCAGAAACGGCAAAAGCTTCAGCCTCAGATTCATTACCAAAAATGATATCACAATATTTAACAATTTCGCTTAAACTTTCTTTCATTTGAGGAACTTGACATATAAATGGAGCTGATAAATTGAATGTAAAAACCTAAAAATAATAGAAGGTTAAACTTATAAGCAATCTTTAAAAATACACATCTATGGCTAGACATTATTATTACCTTGTTTGTTTCAGCCGCATGCTTAGCAATCTTCAACATCGAATTATACGAAGATGAGATAAAAAATCCCGTAATATAATAAAATTTTATATTTTTTACAATTTCCCATTTTTCAGGTAGTTCAAGGTGTAAGGAATCTTTATACTCTTGTGCAGCCGATAAGTTTGCTACCAGAGATCTTTAATAAACATGAAATTAAACAACTAGTCTTGGACATAGTAATCAACAGGAAAATTTTTTTAAATACCTATCATTATTAGTAATAATAACAGCACAAGTACCAGTTGGGTGTGTATTGGTAACCAAATAATCAACAATTAAACCTTCGTTCTGCGCAGCCTTACGCATCTGTTCAGCGTATTTATCATTACCGACACATCCAAAATAAACAGTTGAATTTGGCTGAAGAATGTACTAAATTAACAGAAACATATGTCAACCATTTTAATTATAATAAACGTAATTTCGGTTGACATAACAATTTACCTGAGCACCTCGAGCAACATTTTGAGCAGCACCACCAGCTACATAGTGAGGTTCGTAAGACTTAACTAACTCGTCATACCTTGATTTTTCAATTTAAAATCTCAGCTATCGATGTAAAATTTACTTTGTTTAATAAAAAGATGAATTTTAAAATAAATACAAAGGCATATGCTTCTCTTCGGCAAGAATAGCATCATTGGCTTTCAGACCGTATCTAAATTCAGAAAAAAATCCATGAGGTTGATATAATAGTATTTCTTATTTAATGGATATATTTACTTCTTAAGAAGGGTTTCGTCAGCAACAACGGAAATATCCAATAAAGGATTACCCATACAAAGCAGAATAGGTTTTTGTTCGGTCATTTTTCTCGGTCAAATGTAGGACTCACAGAATGACTTGTTTTCAAAAGGTGATGTCACGGCTGATTTTAACTAGTTGATCGATCGAAAAATGCATTTTCTCGCGTCAAGTGCAAGTCATCTGACGTTAAATATGGCCAATCACTCAAGTCATTCAATATTGCAATCCCATAATTTTTGTTGATATGAAAATTGTCTAATATATAAACTTAGAAATACCTATATTGTTGTCGGTCAATTTGGCAGTTGACTGTAACTCTGCTTCTGGAGGACAGGGTGGTGGAATAACCCTCACTTGGGTCCACAGCTCTTTGCACCGCACGTTGAGAGTAGTGTCTCACTTGAACCCGATGTGAACATTCTGGTCTAAATGTAAATTTGGATCAGGAGGTTCTTAAATAGCAGGGATAATGCCCGAGGCTGGAAACAGAGCAGGGAAAACTTGCAGCATTGGGTGGCAGTGAGGTAGCACACTTGAGTGATTGGTTGTAGAGGTTGCTAAGTGAGATGGTTGGACTGTCATCCGTTTTTTTTTTTTCAATTAAGAAATATCGATATTATATAAAATGTTTTATGGTGTTCAAACACCTATCATCGTTATGTTATTAAAATTTTCTTTTTTTTTTATATATATAGTTAGGTTTAGGGTTTGTGAAGGATTTTTTGGGAGAACATTTTTACTTAGAGCACCTTACACCGCTTAATTAGCCAGTTTTGAGATAATGTATGCATAGGTGTTAAGCACCATAGGTGCATTTTTAATAATGATTAAAAATACTTTGCGAGCTTTAGTCTTAAACTAGTAATTTTTTTCTTTTAACGAACTTTATAAATTTCTTTACCTACATGCAAAAGCGATTCGATTCTAGTATGTCAGACAAGTATAGATTTTTCAAAGTAAAATTTTACAGCTGTTATCATTATTCCTGGGACACCTTGTGAAAAATTAACCAATGATTATTCTGCCGATTCGATAAGTTATTGATTTCGGTATGATCAATGTAATTACAAAGATGGTCTAAAGCCCAGGTTACGTACGTACGTACGTACGTACGTAGATGCTAATCGATTTGTAAGGCTTTAAATGACCTCTATTTATAGTGCAGCAGTGACAATTATTAATCGATAATGACCAGATAACCAATATCGATATAACTCTATATCTAGTTAAGTATTATACTTTAGAAGCATATTCACTGGAAAATAGTCGAAAAAAATTTAGAAGAGTTATAAATTCGAACAACTGCTGTGTTAGCAGATCTTCAATAAGTCGAGTTTTCAACCAATTTCGAAGATATGAATGCGTTGAAAGACTTCCGCCACTTGTAAGAAAATCACATCTATTAAACCTGAATGATACAAAATATCTTAAGACTTAATGGCGTGAATTTAATTTACAAATCGACTAGCTTTAGACTACCTTCGTAAATAATAAACATTACATTGATCATGCCGAAATCAATAATTTATCGAATCGGCAGAATAATCATTCGGTTAATTTTTCATAAGGTGTCCCAGGAATAATGGTAACGCTGTAAAAACTATAAAAACCATTCAACCTTTTATTATACAATTTTCCGATCCCAACGTTTTAAAATTAGGTGTCACTTTTTCATAAACACAATTGTTTTTTTAAAATACTATAATGTTTGATACAAAACAGAATACATTAAAAACAAAACCATAAGTTCTCTAATTTATCTACCTATAGAACAATTCTTTTTACAGATTGCTATAATACATGTAAAGATACAATGTGAATAATGTACAAATAAACAACTTTCATTATTTATTCATAACGTGAAGTCCCAGCTTTAAAATCTTTTAATTGGCGCTCTTTGTCTTCAATAGCTTCGTCTTGTTTATTGATCCATTTTGTCATTTCATCAATTTGAGTTTTGAAATTTTCACGTTCTTCGCGCAATTTTTCCTATTATAAAGAAACGTCAAATAAATTCACGGTAAATAGAACAAGTAGAGATAATTCAGTGTATCCCCTTAGAGCATTCATTACCTTCAATTGGTCCAATTCGTTTTGTAGCCTTGTCTTTTCTTGTTCCGCTCGTGATTTTCCTTCATCCGCTTCAGCTAATCTTCCTTGAATGATTTTTGAAGCTTTGTATAATCGCAATGATTTACTATCTGACAATTGTAACTATAAATTTATTCAAGATTAGAGGCCATGTTAAATATAGTAAACATGCTGTCAATAAATAATAAAATATAAACCTGCTCTGTTAACTGGTTTATTTTAGATTCATAATGATTTTTAATAAGAGCCTCTCGTTTTCTAGTATCACCCTCACTTTTAGTAACTCTCTAATTATAAACGAAAATGATCATTATTTAACGATAAAATAACTATTAAAAGAATGTGTAATCATTAAAAATAAAATGATCTAATTACCCCTATATCTCGCTCCAACTCGAGAATACTTGAATTACCATTGCGATTTGCGTTAATATCAATGTCGTCAGTTGTAGATCTTGTTATTGGTGTTGTCATAACAGTTATAGCTGTTGGGCGTGAGGTATCTTTAATTGGTTGGTCTGAAGGTTCAGTACTTTCTCCTTTTTCAGAATCATGAGGATAAACAAATGACTATCATAGTCAATTGTTCTTCGTTAATGATAATCCTGGATTATAAGGTAGCGATTTTATAAATGTTTTTAAAAACAACAAACCCCATTATCGTCGTCGTCGTCATCGTCATTTTCCTCTTGTGAAGTGACATTTATATTATTTTCTCTTGTTTCAGAATTATCTTTATTGGCTAATGTATCATGATGATTTACACCATTCGACGATATTCCGTTCAATCCGTTGACAAGTAAAGATGTTACCTCATTACTAGTAACGCCGTTTTCTACGTTATTACCTCCTTGTTGCTGATTCATTTCTGTCGCTAGACCATTATATGTTGCCTGAGTAAATTAAAATAATATAAATTGCTTGAATTAAATAATGTCGGTTACATATCTTCTAAGTTATCAGGAATGTATACCTTTTGTCTATCTAACTCTTCTCTCAGCTGAGAAATTTGAGTTTCTAAATCCTTGATCTTAGTCGAATCAGATTCGTTGACTTTAATAAGATTTTCTTTATCTAAAGTTAATTCTGTTATTCTGCCTATTAAAAAAGAAAATATTATTATTAAAAAGTCTTTTGAAATATGTAGCGCAGCAGTTCGCGATATCTTTTTTTTTTTTGCATACTTTGAGCAGAAGCCAATTTTACTACTAGTTTTTGTAAATTTTGTTGCCATACTAAACTAGCGCTTTTAACTTTCAAGCCTAGTTCATAAGATGAGTCTGACTGTATCACATGACACGTCAGTATAATTTAGTTAACACGTTAAAAAAAAAAAAAAAAGTATGAAAATAACAATTTTTTACCTTTTCTTTAAGTGATTTTAAATAATCACGGGCATTTGATTGCAATTGTTTAAAACTTTCGATAAGTTCATTTGATTCGTTGTCAAATTTTTCACATAATGCCTGTAAAGAGAAAAAAAGAAAAATTCAATCGACATAAATTTCAAGTGAATATAAAAAATGCAATAAATTACTGACACTAAATTGATCTATCTGTGATTCGTATGAAAGACCCAAATTTATTTCCAACGTATCTCGAAGTACAATAACTTCAGCTTGCAATACATCATCACCCTCTTTCAATTTCTGCTCGTTCTTTTCCATAAGCGCCTTTGTTCTATAACAAGAATAAAGTATTTAGTATAAAAATGATATTGTGACATCCAAGCTAGAGTTTGGAACCAGTTTTGCTTTTCATCTGTTAAACCAGTTTAATTGGTTTTAACATATGAAACGTAAAACCGGTTCCGAACTCTTCCAAGATTAAGAAAATCTTTATGCAAACTTACTCGCGTAGCTCCGATCTTGTTTGGTCGAGCTCATTATCAACATCACGCTTATCTTGACGTATTTTACTCAAAGCCTCTTCGCTAGCAAGATGAGATCTTGTTAATTCGATCTATATAACCAACGTTTATATGAATTAATGGTTTAACAAAATATAATATGGTTGAATGTCTTAGAGGTACCTGAAGTTCTTCCGTTTTTTTCTCCAATTCCGATATCTTAGATTGGAGAGAAGCCACATGTTGTGTATATAAACTGTTAACTTCAAATAGTTCTTTATGTAACTTTTCTGAAAAATGTAATCGATATCATTAATAGAAATTTAAAGCAGCGAAATTTATTATAAATTACATGCCTAACACATAGTATTAAATTCAAATTTTTATACCATTTTCTTCAATTTTCCTATTTAGTTCTATATTGGTAGCCTCTAAAGTCACTTTTGATTTTTCAAGTTCTTTTTTGGCCGAACCCACTAACCAACCGGGTGATAACCTCTAATAAGAAGAATCAAATTTGTTAATTCGAAAATTACAATGTTATTAAGACCAGATACATTCAGATTCAATAAAATTTGTACCGCAGCACTCGAATCTTGTAAGCTTTCAATACGTTTGGTTAAACGTTGATTGTGAAAAGTTAAAAGATCAAGTTGTTGTAGTGACTACACAAATAGACATAAATTTTGAATTAATTGCGAAGAATTCTCAATAATTTGACAAAGTATATCAACAATTCATTAAACATACGGTACGCAATTCTTGTTCCTTGGTTTTGCATTCATCTTGTAATGAAGTAATAGTTTTTTGTTCCTATTAAAAGAAATTAATTGTCATTCTATTGTCTTATCGTAATAATTCCGTAAATTTTCTTAAGTTGAACCCAATAAGTTTAAACCTTAATAACGGCTTTCTTTAATACAGAGTGTTGTGCTTTCATCCTAATAATTCAAAAAAGTTAAGGTGAAATCGAATAAAAACAAATATGAAATATCCATAACTTACCGAGAAAATTCAGCGAATAATTTTTGATATTTTTCGGATAATTCTTCAGCGGAAGTAACGCCTACTGGACAGCGTTTTCAACGCGAAAAAAAAATCAGTTATTTGGATGCTTTACTAGTAATTACGGTACTTTCTCAAACCAAAAAACTCAGTACCTGAAGACTGTAGTGATGAAGTAGAATGCCTGCCATCGCTCATGTTTGTATCAGAATTATCGAAAATGCTTACGAATGACAGTCCGCGACTAAAGAAATGTCAAGCAAATATAGTTAATCGGTGGAGTCCGCCATTCACATGATCAAGGTCACACAAAACCATATAAAGCAGGAAGACAAACAAGTTTTTTTTTTATCTAAGCATGCATAATAGAACGTTTCAGTTCTATTCAGAGATATCTGACAATAGAGTATTTTAATCAGATTGTGTACGTACGTACAAAATTCAGAATTTTAACAATGCCACGATAAGATAGATAAGATTCTATGACGTTTCCAATTGTGACGAGAATTTCTCTACGGACATGTGGCTTGGGTAGTTCTTTATCTTACGAGCCATAGCAATAGAATGTTGCAATTCCTGAATATATTCATCAGCCACTGTCTTATTAATAACTTTTATAGAACTTTAAACCTTTGGTAAAATCTATATATTAATGTTTTTTAATTTCAAATTGGTATTAACCACATTAAGGGTAGGGTGTACGTAGATCATTTTTCATATGATCTACGTGGTATATTAGATTTTTACATAGTAAATAAAAAAACGCTTCTAATAAAACTTTTTAATATCTTAACCAATTTGTAT
>CAJVPZ010004378.1:0-10024 GCA_910592135.1 Racocetra fulgida | reverse complement strand
GGTAGTAAACTTAAAATATACGGATTAACTCAAAAAAATGAAAATGAATACTTGATGGTATTTCAATATGCTGATAACGGATGTCTTTGCAAGTTTTTAAGAAAAAATTTTTGTGATCTTACCTGGAAAACTAAATTAAAGCTACTTAAAGATATTTCTGACGATTTATGGGATATACATAGAGCAGGATATATTCATGCAGACGTTCACAGTGGCAATATCTTGCAAGACAAAAGTATTAGTAAAAATATGCAATCTTACATCTCAGATCTAGGGTTATCTAAAAAATTTAACGAAAACAGTTCAGAAGATGATATTTATGGTGTTATGCCTTATGTGGCACCAGAAGTTTTATCAGGTCAAAAGCTTACAAAAGCTGCCGATATTTATGGCTTCGGAGTCATTATGGCAGAAATGTCAACTGGTCGAAAACCTTTTGATGGACGTAAATTTGATGTAAAACTTGCAGTAAAAATTTGCAAAGGATTGCGTCCTGAATTTGCACCTGAAACTCCAAACTGCTATGTTGATTTGGCGAAGCAATGTATGAATTCTGTTCCACAAAAACGGCCTAGTGCTTCAAGTGCTCATTATAAAATTAAAGATTGGCTTAGGAAATTAGATAGTTCAGACGATAATGAAATTAAAAAGCAATTCTTAGATGCTGATAAAGTTATTAAGACGTCGCCGATATCAATACATCCAGATGACATATATACTAGTAAAATTATTAGCATAAAGTTAATTTCAAATGCACTTAAAAGTATTTATTTAATTAATCTGCATTAAAACTTAAATATATTGTTTATTTATTTATTTTTATTTTTTATTTAGATTTGTCACAAACTGATTCTACTCAAGTTAAGCTTGATATTACTGATAATTTTGAAAGCTTTGTATACAAATAATAAATTTATTCTATGAGCGAATCTATTTGTCGCCGGCGGTGACAGTGATCGACCAATTAGATCACTGGATCATGTGTAACGTGAAAAATGTAAAAACTTTGATTATCTCGAAATTTCATCTATGAAACCACATTTTGCATTCTAACAAAAAAAATTCCTTGCAAAATTTTACTATATGCTATGCCCTACTCGAACCTTAACTATTGCTCTAACCCCAACCCTAATGATAGTAAGTTTTGACGCATTGTTTTTGTTTTGATTATAACGTATTGGTTGATCACACTCCGGTACTGTCACCGCCGGCGACAAACACATTTTTCTTATTCTATAATTTGTAAATAGTAATAATTTTATTTATATTTTTAAATAGATAAAAATCATGATTAATATGTTTAATATAGAATTAACTATTTTTTATTTATATAAAAATAAAAAAGGTTTTGTAGCATGTAACATTACTTTTTAATATAGTTGGAATAATTTTGCATCGATGAATAAATGTTATTTTTGATTGAGATCAACAAATTTTATCATTATCATTATTGTCTTTGTGGAATAATTGAAGACAATTATCATGGAATAATTGAAGACAATTATCATGGAATAATTGAAGACAATTATCATAATAATAAATGTACAGTTTATTTCAGCATAAGCTGCCACAATAAATAATCCAGTTTCAAGAAGTTCTAGTTGTCGCAATGCAAAAGAATTTTGCATCAAATGATAAATGTTATTTTCGATTTAGATCGATATTGTCTTTGTAAATACCAAATATGTAGAGATGCTTTCCTGCTTACCTGAACTCAGTTCGGCCTTGTTCGAAACAGCATAGCAATAACTCGTATTTTTACAGAAAATCACGGGCTATAACATTTATGTGATTGGCTAATTTATGTAGATCCATGCGTGACTATTAACCAATCAAATCAATTAAAATTTTTTTCGATTCGCGAAATAAAGTGAAATAAATTTATTATTAACAAAAAGCGAAGTTTTTTTAAATCTAAAATAATTCTAATCCATCTTTTAACTATTATACTTTACTAAAAACATATTGTCGTGTGTTACTATCCTTGGACTATATTATCAATTAGACCACATCATCATATTTACTATATATTAACGTTAAAGATCTTAGTTATCTTAACTGTTTAATAAATAATACATATATATATATGTTCTTGGTTCAAGTAAATAAACCTTGTTAAAAGCTTTATATTGCTTGGCCTATTTAATAAATGCATAAAATCTTCTATTAGTATAACACTCATGATTTAACACTTTATAAATCTAAGATTCGTTTAATAATTTAAACGTAGTAGAAAGTCAATAAACTCTACCAATTACCAAACGTTTACCTTTATTCTTATGAAAACTCCGTGGAGAAAGTGATTGAAAATGATTAGAAAAGATTTTCTACTAGAAATACTCTAAACGAAGAAATTTTATTACTAAACATGGGTACCTTTGATTTCACTTATTATGGGTAAACAGATAGTGAAATTTCTGGGTTTTAAACTACAACGACATATCAAATTTTCAATTGTCCATATAAATAGTTTGTGTAACAATGATTTCGGAATCTATTGGATACGAGTTATTGCTATGCTGTTCGAAACTCGAACTAATTAAAACTAATTAAACTCGAGTTTTTGCGGTCACCTGATCTTTATTATTATATTTAAATTCAGCATGCTCAAATTGTGCTTGAATTTGATTGGATGAGCCAAATGCTTGATTTGTAATTTTTGACTTTAGACTTTTAATTACTATCGCTATCAATATGGCATTGATTATGACAAAAAAGGTTTTTTTTTTGACTTTAGACTTTTAATCACTATTACTAACAGTACAGCATTAATTATTACAAAATTTTTTTTTTTGACTTTTATTGGTAATTTTTGAATTGACTTTTAATTATGATTGCTATCAATACTCAATATGATGTTGGTTAGCTATAACAAAAAAAATTTTTTTTACCTTAATTATTTGTAATTTTTGAATTCTTGATGCTAATTGTATAGAGTGAACAGAAAACAAAGTAAACAAAATTAATAATAATTAAAAGAACAAAAGCTGAGAGTCATCTTGTCTTAAAAAATTTATACTAGATAAATAAGTAAACAAAAGCTGGGTCAGCTTGTGTTAAGAAAAAATATTCAGGCTTTTAATTATTTTCGTTATCAATACTTAATATGATGTTGATTATGACAAAATTATTTTTTTTTACCTTAATTGTTTGTAATTTTTGAATCCAGACTTTTAATTACTATTGTTATTAATACTATGCTGATATAATGAAATTAGATTTTTTTTAATTAAAAGATAATTGCTATGATGTTTAATATGTCAAAAATTATTTTTTTTTATATAAATATATATAAATATTTCATTCTTTATTATTTATTAATACACTTAAATTTTACTCGATAAACAAAGAAAACACATTTGAACAACTTATTAATATTCTAAACTTACCTCTTCAAGTTTGATATCTCAATTGAACTTGAATCAGTACTATCTAAAGGAACTAGTTACACTCCAAAATAGTATAGATTAGATCCCTTCTGGGATAAACTTGTTGAAATGGGTAGAAAATGATATTATGAGTATTGTTTAACATCTTACTTAATAAATATAAGTCTTTCTACAATCAAGTCACACTTTAGATGCAATTATTTAAATATATAAAATGAACTAAATATTGTTATCAAGACAAATGTTAAACTATATAGTGTTAACAAAATTTTAAAATTCATCAATATCATTTTAAATAAATTATTATAGATTAATAAACATTTTCTCTTGTTAAAAATAATGATTTTTAATGATTTGTCAATAAATTAAATCTATACTATTACTTTCTATTAAGACAGTTTGTCATACTAAATATTTTAAAAATATATTATAACAAGCAAAACGAGCTTCACTATTTTTTAATACAAGCTAGCAACAATTTTGATTATGACAGATTCTTGGACTTTACATACTAACCTTGGTTTTTTTGCAATTACACTTCATTGAATCAATGAATTCTGAACTATGAAATAGATATTATTATGTTTATTATGCTAAACATTAGAACTTTTGATCTTTGTTTTACTTTCACTTGGTCTTCACTTTAACTTCGTTTTGATTGACTTTTACTTTCACTTTGACTTTTGCTTTGACCCTACCCTTGCTTTGACTTCGCTTAATTTTCGTTTTGATTTTGACTTTACTTTGACTTTCATTTTGACTTTAACCTTCTCTTTGACTTTCGTGTTCACTTTTATTTCAAGAATTTTTGATCAATCGTTTAAATAAGTTTGTGAATATTTCATACTTTACTTCGTGTTTATTAATGTTAATTTAGTAGTAAATACAAAGGATTTAATGTTCAAAATAACCATAGCATATTATATCCTTTTATTCGTGTTATTTAGTTACCGTATTTATGCGAAATAACGCACATGGGTGTTATTTTGAAAATCGCATTTCCTTAAAACAGCATAGTTGGTTTCAATGTGCGTCCCGAAATAACGCACACCCCATATACTAATGTTAATAAATCACCTTGATATTTACCATCATTGATTGGGGTGTATCCTATACCTCAAAATAACACCCATGCGCGTACTTGAAATAACATGCATCACCTCGAAATAACACGCAGATGTGCGTTATTTCGCATAAATACAGCATGTATAAAGATCTTTATAATCAATGCGTTAAAATTCGTAAAGTCATAAGTTTGTTAGCGAGATTCATGAATAGTACTTTGAGTTTTTTCGTGTAAAAAAACTAATTGCATCTTAAAGTTATTTTAGTGATATTGTATGTATAATTATTTTACTCCGGCTACTATTTTTTTTATGTAAGCCTTGTGGCTTAGTCGCCTAGTATAGCTCGGAGATCGGGTAGCGATAGGCCCTTATTTGTAATACGTAATTTTCGATTTTGGGCCGCTATATGTAAAAATTTTTATTTTGGACCCTTATCCGTAATTATTTTCATTTTTGAGCCTTGATGTGTAAATTCCCCTTTTATTATTTATCATTGCAATTCTTCGATACCGCAGAATTGAGGTGATTTTTTTTTTACAAGCCGTAATAATAGAACAGCAATTGTTCAAATATCTAAATCATCAACGGTGTTTACATTTTGTTACGAGAACTAATACACATTATTTGTTAATTGCGGGAATTGCATCATGTGACATGATTTTTTTTATTTCTATGAATAAAGTTGATTTTATATTGCGCTAGATAAAACCAGTGTAAATATACTATATTGTACACGTTCATGTAGATGCTTTGCTGTTTAATCTTTAATGTGTACAGAGAAATTCCATGTAGAATTAGATATTTCCAAATTTGCACTTTCATACAACCGAATTGGGAAATATTTATAACACGTTTCGCGTAATCGATATTTACTTTTTATTATGTAGATTACTTTTAATATTCCTAATTTATTGGTGGTGTCCTTTATTTATAATCATATTCCCCCAAAATCTAAAAAATCTTTTTATTAAAAATCAGGTACAAAAAACAAATATCAAAAAAAAATATATTAAAAGCTTAGAATAACATCATAATGACATAATTCGTGAATTAAAGATAAACTTAGTTAAATAAAAATCTCTCACATACAAGAATACAATATAAATTTAAATATTTGGAAAAAAAAAATATAGAATATAATATTACTGAGCCCAACGGGCAAATACCTGTTAATAACAGCAAAAGGTCTTGAGATGAACGGGAGCCTCAATAATAGAACGACATTAAAAGTCTATTAGCTAAAAATATATAACATTTAGCACCAAATATCAAAACAATTATATCTGATACATTATAATTGAAAAGTAGCGATGTGCCTTAATTTTGAGATGCCGCTTGGTTATCTAAGTTTGAAGTAAATATTAATCAAATTATCTAGTTAGTATGCATGCACATTATCTTATCTCTGTGTCGTGTAAACTGACTTACCTCTTAGCATATTTGTATCCTCTGATATACTAGTATCCATTACTCGTTGTAATGTATTTGGAAATTGAGGGATTATTTGTTGTTGACCTATATTGCAGAAACAGTAAGTATTAGCTTCCATTTATGTTAGGACTAGCATGGGTGGTCAACAGTAAAATCCGTTGTGTATAATGGATTCTAACTGGAGATTTGCCTTCGCGCGAGATGACATAATATCTTGGCAAATTTATTACTAAAAAGAATCATCAACATATACTGTATGTCGTTCCTCCATCAATTTTTTCGCAAACACTCACTTACAAATAAGTCTGATATAATTCGCTGATAACCATTTAGCCGACAATCTATCTATAGTTAACACTAACCAACCATAAATCAGGCCAACCCTAACTTAAATCGGGCCAACTTTGTCAGCCAAATGGATATACAGCCAAATGGATATAGGCAAAATAGTTGTTGACTAATTGCATACCCTTACAAATTGACCAATTATATAAACCCGCTAGATTTATCTCGCGCAAAAAGACATCTCTAACTTCAGAACTTAATTATGATATGTAATAACGCTAAACATATATATTCCATATATAAATTGATATAATAGTTCTGATCATGGTGAACCTACCTGATAATTGATCTAACGCTAAAACAAATGAATGGTGTAATTGTGTTTGCGAAGCCGCATATGTACTATTAGCTGGACATTTGTGATTTATCATACATTTTGTAGAAAAGGTAAGTTAACTCATTCATATAAATGTATTCTATTATAACAAAGAATAATAAAGAATTGTCTTATTCACCTTGTAATACGTTAGCACCTATTTCTGAGACAATTGTGGATTTTGATGTATGGGATTTATCGTCATGCAAAAAACCATCAATATTATGTTTACAAAAAATTGTTAGTCAAACCATGTTCTATTTTACCTGATGACTGGTATGATGGTTGGTAAGATTGTGTTTGTAAAGTGATTTGTGGGATATTGATGTTATTATGGTAGTCTATAATATATTAGAAATCAATAAGAGTTAATGTAAGTTTTTTAAACATATTACATTACTATAAAATTCAAATCTATTATAATTAATTTTTTTTTTACTTCTACCTTGTGATACATTTGTATTTATTTGTACAAGCAGTAGTCGTGGATGTTGATATCCTATGTTAAAAATCAAAATGCAAAGAAAGGTAAGAATGCGTATTTGTATTACTATACCATAATACCATAAGAATTAGTTTTCTTATTTTTACCTTGTAATGCATTTAAACTTATTAATGGGCTTTGGTAATCTATATATAATACATTAAAATCATAATATTTTGTAATGATTTACGAAAGCCTCATGCGATAGCTTTAGACATTGATTCGATTAAATATAATTTTCTATCTTACCAGATGGTTGTTGAAATTGTGTTGATGAAACTGCATATGAGTTACTTGATGAATTATTTGCGTGATGCTGATAGTCTATGTTGTATATTAGAAATAAAATTTAAGGTAAGCGACACATTTGTATTGACACAATGCGATCTAATTAGTTAATTTTCTTATACTATATCTGATATATATATATATACCTTGTAATGTATTTGTATTTATTTGTGAAATTTGATAATCTGAATTTAATTAAAAATATTAACTATGTATTTACTTGTAATATTACAACAAATAGCATGTGATCAGTGTTGTAATATCGATATTAAAAAACGGCTTTATGGATTAGTCCAAATGGATTGGTCTATTAATTGGAGCTATAATTGAAATTACCACAATACCATATCACAATAACATATCACGAGCTTATATTATATTCAATAATGAAATTTTCGATTAAAATTTCTCAACAAATGCCTAACAATAGTCAAAAAATGATAAAATCAGTGTAAGTTCATCCTATTGAATAATCGATTTACTGGCAAATATATTAAATGCCTACTCATTGATAAGAATTTAGTACTTTGAATTGACTTTCTGTCAACATTTAGCTAGCTGACTGGTCGACTGCTGACAAATGCTGGCAGAATGTCGACGATAACAAGCAGGCATTATGTAAATTTGGCTACCAATTACATCGAGAAAGTTTGAAAATCCGATTATACATGTAATCGATTAAAATTTGAACCACAAACGATTCTCATCACCACCACTGATTAATATCGATGGAGATTCTCATCGATTTTAATCAATATATATAATAGTATCGATTTATTGCGGTTTGCAAAATTTTGTAAATTTTCAGATCAAGAAAAAAAAGAAATGCATGATTTCTAGGTGATTTCTAAGTGATTTCCGATTTCTTAAACAACTCCGATATGACAATTTCATACCTAGATATTGGAGTTGTTTTAAAAAATCAGAAATTACCTAGAAATCATCTAAAAAATCGTACGATTTCTTTCTTTTCTTGATCTGTAAAATTTACAAAATTTTGCAAACCTCAATAACTTAATCGATTTTGGGCATGCTGTTTGCGATTGATTATAATCGGGTTCCGAAATTTCTCAATTTGATCTGACTTCAATTAATTAGGATGAGCTTATATTAATTTTACCATTTTGACCGATATAATTAAATAAAATTATAATTATTTTAAAATTCGTAAAATTTGTTCAATTCAAAAAAACTTTTTCAAACCAAGTATTTAGTGTGAATAATTAACAAAATTTTTTGATTTGAATTTAGACCAATTTGAATTTGGTTCAAATTCCATTAATCCATCGTTCCAATCAAATTTAATTAGACCTAGTCCAATTCGCAACACTGCATATGATAATTCGATCGTAGTACGTATTAAAATCATTGATTTAATTATTATAATTATCTTACCTAAAAATAATTGGTGGGATTGTGTTTGTGTGTCCATATATGGATTATTTACTTGAGTATCTATAGAATATTGCATATTAGAAATGAAAAGATATAAGGTAAGCAAACGCGTATCCCATAACTTATGCCTACTACCCAAGAATTTTTTTAAATCTCAGCCTTTCAGTATTTAGGTTTCAGAATTTAATTATTCGATTCTATTTTTGAAACTAATTTTTAAAATACAATTAAGCCGAACTTATTTTTGGGTAGTTTTTGTTTTGGGTAGCAGATATACCATATATACTTGTAAATAATGTTAATTTTCTTATTTATACCTTACAATATATTTGTATTTTGGTATCCCAAAATTATGTTACTAAAATTGTAACTACTTGCGATATTTCACGAAAAGTCATGTGTTAGATCGTTGATTTAATTAACGACTGTTATAATACGACAAGGTGAAATTCGCGCAACTAAATTGTAAAACACGCGTTGATTGGTTATATTAGGTGAAATTCGCGTTGATCATGTAAAACCTGCTTTCTTCGCTCAAAGTTTTAGAAAAAAAATTGGCACAGCTTCTATTTGATAGGCGTGGATTTTTTTTTAAAAAAAAAAAAACTTTACCAAAGCTCCATTTGATCAAATTCGATAAAATTTTTTTTATTTGAATTCTATAGATAAATAGAATTCAAATAAAAATATTCATCGAATTTGATCAGGTGGTTGCTGAGATATCTTCGTTTAAAGTTTTAGAAAAAAATTTGACGCTGCGTGATAGGCGTAGATTTTTTTTAAAAAAAAAAAAAATTTGAACGAAGATATCTCAACAATCATCAGATCAAATTCGATAAAAATATTTTTTATTCGAATTTGATCTGATGGTTGCTGAGATATCTTCGTTTAAAGTTTTAGAAAAAATTTGGCGCTGCTTCTATTTTGATAGATTGATTTGTTATAAAAAAAAATTTGAGCGAAGATATCTCAGCAACCACCTGATCAAATTCGATAAATTTTTTTTATTTGAGTTCTACGGATCTATGGAATTCAATAAAATTTCCATCGAATTTAATTATGTGATTGCTAAGATATCTTCGCTCAAAGTTTTTTTAAAAACTAGAAGCTGCGCAAATTTTTTCCAAAACTTTGAGCAAAGATATTTCAGCAATCACCTGAACAAATTCGACAAAACTTTTTTTTTTTGTAGATCCATAGAACTCAAATAAAAATTTTCATCGAATTTGATCTAGTGTTACAAATTGGCAAAATTTTTTCAATCGATTAGTTGGTTAATTATTTTTCCAGTTGGTTGCAACTAATCGAT
>CAJVPZ010004377.1:0-10026 GCA_910592135.1 Racocetra fulgida | reverse complement strand
GAAAGGGGGAAGAAAAAGAAAAGAGAATCTGATAGGTCACAGTTATAGGCCTGTGTTGGGCCTTAAAAATTACATATAAATGTTATACAAGAAAATAACACAAGTTCACCTTCTTCCTTCATATAAACACCTTTTTCTACTACACGAACTTCTAATTCCCTTACACAAACTTTAAATGTTTTAAACACAAAATATTGTCATCTAATTTCTTTACACAAGCTATAATTAAATATAACTATGATAAGTAATGTTTATATTCATCTACTTTACCAGTACAATCACCTTCTTCACCCAATACAATTACCTACTTCCTCTATACAAGTTCCTCTTCTTCACCTGCCAAGTGTTACTCATTTACTGTGTATTATGTTCTTCTTTATGAGTAAAAAGATATATAAAGAGTATCTTTTTCTCTCTATAAGTTTCTATACTTCACTTAGACTCTGTTCTCTTTATACTCTTTTTGTAAAAATAATATTTCTCCTTTAGAGTAATTTCTACAAGCAAGATTTATCCTATGCTCTTATATAAAATAAAGTTATTTTATATACTGTTATTATCTCAAACTGTTTGCCTCCTGCTGTGTAGTTAAGTGAACAACTATACATTCACTTCATATATATTTACAAAAGTTAATCACTATACTAGGTAACCTTATTATCTGGTTGTATTTTACTAAGAAGACTACAATCCTATAACAATATAGAGGAGTTAATAAAAAAGAAACAAATCAAAAATTTTTTAAAATTGAGATTTTTTATTCATTACATTAACTAAAATATTTAGAACATTTTTATTTAATAATAAATATTTATTTTTATAATATAAAGAGTATAGCGATTTAGTGAAGTTAGTAAGTTGTTGCACTTTCAAGCAGCAAGACAAGAGTTTGAATCCTACTGATATCAAAATTCAAATTTTACAAAATGTGTTACAGCAGACTATGTATAATCTGATGGATCATAAAATCTGTAAACTTGGATGTACTAGAGCTTAGTGAAAGGCTATAGAACATTAGTGTAATATATGAGTTATATAAAACCCGAGTGAAGCAGCTGTATTAATCCAGATATTAGGGCTATGAGGTATACAGAAGCCTACTTGGCAAGCCCTGAGCAAAGAGATAGCACATATTTTCAACAGTACTATATAAAAGATTACCTAAGAGATCCAGATACTGTTTTCAGTGATCTGGACAAATTCTGAATATTTGGCAGACACTATACCAACCAGGCTGCCAGATAAGTAACTGGAAAAAAAGGATCCAACTGTGGAGACCAGGGCAGATCATAGCTCCTCTAGGCTATTTGAATTAGAAGTTTAGATTACTGACAGAACTTAGATACTGATAATAGTTTATAAAGTATATGCTAGGGTTTAGGTAAACTCTGCAAGGGCAGAAGTAGATAACGATAGTGGCTTCAGCTCACAAGTACTTGTTCTTAGACTTGGTATAAGTTATCTAAGTCTAGATTAACTAAATTGTAGGTATAAAAAGCTCTAGCTAATGATGCCTCAAGGATAAATTAGTTCTAAGAGTATTGGAAAAGCATCTGTGACTTCTTATAACAGGTAATTGTGGCAGAGATATACTGGTAATACAAGCTGAGTCAGTATTTGTAATATAATATAAAAGGGTTCTATAAGCAAGCCCCTCACCTGTATACTTGAATAAAAACCATAAGCCTGAAGAGGCTAGTTATAAAACTAAAAAAATATATATATATAAATTAAAATACTAATTTAAGATTTTTTATTACACAGATCGGCTATTTACATTGATAAATTAGATAAATCTAAAGTTAGAATCTACATTAATAGTGTAAATTGACTTGATATTCATATACGTACATATGTGAAATCGCTTTTACTCTATAATCTGACAACTAGAAGTATAGCAAAATATAAGAACTACTAGTTCTTTATATAAAGGACCAGCTGTATAACTTTAGAGGTTTTAGTTAGTGCACTCTGGTAGAGTCAGATTTCTACTACTACATATACAAAACCAGAGTCTATTTCAATTCACTAATTTTTAAACCCTTTAGTAAATACCAGATCTAGTACATACTAAGAGATTATTTTATTAAAAAGAAAAAATTTAAGATATATATACAAGCAGGGATGTTACAGACCAGCTTTTGGACAAAGTATAAATATTTTGGACATTTTTAAATTTTTTTTTTTTTTTTCCACTTAGGCCATCTTGCCTTTAGTCTCCTTTATTACTTTACGATTGTATGGTATTACAAAAGGCCTTAGCATAATATTTAGAAGTGGCATCCTGCAGTTACTTTGAGAGCACTTACAAGTAATCGGCCGCACTAAGCAGATACATCCCTATAAATATATCATGATAAGTTTTATAATAGAAACACTATCTCTCTTAGACGAACATTATCAGACCACTGCTCTACAAAAGGATATTGCCAATCTAATAACATCTTCTTGTAGAAAAGTGGAAAGAAAAAAAAATTTTTACTAACACTAACACTAATACTAAAGGGAAAATACTAAAAAAAATGAAACTAAAACTAAAAAACAAATACAAAGACAAAAAGGGGAAGAAAAAGAAAAGAGAATCTGATAGGTCACAGTTATAGGCTTGTGTTGGGCTTTAAAAATTACATATTAATAGGTAAAGAAGCTCTGTATCTAACTCTATTCTAATAATATATATATAGTAAAAAAAAATATAAAAAAAAGACAGCTAAATAAAACAGAGTAGCTCAAAATATAAAAGTCTTGAAGTATTGTTAAACGGTTTTTCTAGTCGAGGCACATATACTATTTGTGTTGTCATACAGTTTGTACACGGTTGCTTAATCCGGACATCTGCCTGATATCCCATTATAGAAGTTCTATCTATTTCTAGACAGGTAAACAATACCGACTTGTTTTGGAAAATTACGTGTTGATTTTTTGGAAGGGGTAAGCTAAAACACCCACTTTTTGACAAAATTTTTTGAAAAAAGTGGTGCACCAACAAAACTTTTCTGTGGTTGTTCCTTGTAAGTTTTACAGTTGTATAGATATACCTTAAGCTTGTAATACTTCTAGTGTCATCCTAGACGTTCTGTGTTTCCAAAATATCCTTCTGGTTTGGATGCCGAATAGGCAGAGGAGTCTATCAGAAGAAGAGCTTAACCTCTACCAAAACCAGTCCAAAGTAGACCACTCCCCAGTTTTACACTCTTGGTACTTTGTTGCAACACACCTACTTCTATAGGACCAAGTTTATTATTTACTTAAGCATCTTCTATAGCGCTAACCATAGTTCAGTTTTTTGTTTTTTGTTAACCAGATAATCGTTGGAAAGAGTTTTTGTTAATTATTTTCATTGATTTGATTATTATATTTATTAACTACTTTATTATTCTAATAGTTAGTATTATTCAATTTTTTTTAAAAAAATATGTATTATTATTATCATTTAAAATATAATGTATATATATTTATATATATAGTTTTTGGTATTAGAAGTATTACCAACTTAGCAATTATAATATGTTAGTTTTTATTTTAAGATCTATACATTTTGTATTTATTTAATAACTTTACTGAAACTTGCAAATTTGCAACTTTAATATTACTTATAATTAGCTATAAAATAACTATAAAGCAACTATATAGTTAGGGACATGACAAATATCAGGTGATTTTTTAGGGTGGTAAAAATTTTAAAATTATATATAAGAACTTGATCAAATTATATATTAAGAGAGGGAAGGAGGTAAGCTTCTAATAAAAAAAATTAGGTGATAAATGACACTGCCTTTACTTTGTAGTAATTACACTTTATATTTGCTATAAGTTAGCAATATGTTTACTACTACTTACTACTATGTTAATATAATTTTATTAAAATTTTTTTAAATTTTTTGTAAAACTACTATTTTACTATATTTTTACTACAATTTATTAAAATATTTTTTGTAAAATTGTAGTTAAAGTATAGTAAAATAGTAGTAAAATAGTAGTATCATAATAGTAAGTAGTAGTAGACATATTGCTAATTTATAGTAAATGTAGCATGGCAGACATTCGATTTGATTGGTTAAAAAATATAAACAAATAAACAAAAATGAATAATGTAGATATTTAATCTATTTATGAATGTCTATGATAATTAACCAATCAAATTACTGAATTTTTTTAAAACATTTATATAATTTTAATACTAGAAAACTAAGAAAGCTTCTCTTAAAGAAGTTTAAAAACTAATAATTACACACAAGAATTTATTACATAAGTTAGAAAACAGATAGATACGCGTAAAGTAGAATAAATATAATATTTAATATGTGAATAAATTATTAGCAAAACTATCTTTGTTTTTTATTTACTATCCTTTGAAAAAATCAAAGTAATTCGATTTTATTTTATTTCATGACCTTTATTAGAGATACAACACGACCTCTAGCCATATAATTAATAAAACAATAATACTCATATACTGTATATATTATCAACCTACTACTTAACCCGAAGTTACGAATGTTTTGACTCTATAATATTTAGAATTCATAAAATAAGAGCATTAGTATAAGCTTTTTATTATAATAGCATATTAAACAGTATAATAAAGTTCTTTAGGTTTAGATCTTATGTGTAATGTTTCAATCTTCTTTTTTTTTTGTTGGCCGTTTTCAGTATTTAGAGCTTATATACAGTTAATATGATTAATTTTTAAAAATATAAATAAATGCTATTACCTGGTTTAGGGTGTTTTAAAAGATTCAAAGATTGACTTGTATAAATAGTTTGTGGATGTGTCTAATATTTGAATCATGCAGATTTGACTTGATCACATGTCAAAAAATTTTGTCTAAATCTTTAATATTTTTAACTTGCTTATATAATTCAGTTCTTCCATTTCTCAAATCATCAAAAAAGCTATTCAGCATATTAGCAGATACAGTACTTTAGCAGTTGGTCGATTTTGAGGTTCAGTATCTAAGCATCTATTCATCAGATCCAAAAGTAATTGATGAGCTTTACATCTAATTTTGGCCTATAACCAAGACAAATATGTGTTGTAGCTCTTCGTTGTGTGGAATATCATGATTTGGAGGATATCCAGTAAAAACTTCCAACATAATTATTCTGAAAGAATAAATATCTGATTTTTAAGTGTATTCCTTTCCATTTGTGTATAATACTTCTGGAGCAATATATGGAAGTACACAAAAAAGTCCTTTAGAATAACACTAGCTTACATAAGTAATGTAAGAATGATTAACTATATTGCCAGAATGAAAATATGCACTAAATTGGCTTTATGAATTGTATTAAGCCCTCTAGCTATGTAATATAAATTAGCCACTTTAAAAGCCTAATTTAATTCACCATATTTACTATTAACAATTTTCTGAGACTTCTCTGCTTTGCGTACTCTATAACCATCCTGTAGTTACCATCTTTTGGGTTCTTGGTTATTCCATAAATCGCAATTGCAGATTCGCTTCCAGATTTTTAACCTAAAATATTAATTAGAATAAATAAGGTTATTACACTTTAATAATAATAAATTAAGTAGTGTGAAATAAAGGACGGGTGGGATGTTTTGAATATAAGCATTACCACATTAGTTTCTTAGATCAATAGAAAAGGCATTGAGTTTGGAAGCAAAAAAAAAGGTTACTACCTATTCGTTATATACTGTATTACTGTAATACTTGTCTAAATTTGCCTCCTAAATAAAGTTTTTAGGGATACTGATCTATACTGATCTTTTTTCCCAAGAGATGTATAAAGAGTTAAAGAATACTATAATATGTTATAAAAAAATTTTATTATGTGAAACTATGAGTTGCCAATTGACGATATGGTTTTTCATAGTAAGAGTTACTTTAAAATTTTTTTTATATTGTGTAACCTAGTGATCTTTAAGCCAATCAAATCGAATGTCTGCCATGCTAATAAATGTAAAGTATAATTATTATAAAGTAACTATATAGTTGCTTTATAGCTATTTATTGCTAATTACAAGTAGTATTAATGTTGCTAATTTAGAGTATAGTAACTTAGAGTAGTAATTAAATTGTCATCTTTTAAGCAGCAGGCTGAAGTTTGAATTCTACTAGAGGTATTTTTAATGAAATAAGTCTGTGTACTAGTAATATTTATTTAACAATTAGTTAAGTATATCATCTATTTTTAATGAAATATCAGAAAAACTCATCTTTTCTTATAAATTAATAAAATATAGAGTATAGAATAAAAATAGGAGTTAAAAAAATAAATTTTTTTTTTTTTTTTAATTTTAAGGTGACCTCTTTGCCATGCTGCTCTTTATTCAAATATCAGTAATATTTTTAACCATCAGACATATCCTGACAGCTGTACATATTTGTTGAGTACAACTAGCCATATCTGTGCCTTTTGAACGTCTATTTTAAGTAGTCTGCCTATCATCAGATTCTACACTAGATGCCATACCAGCACCCCACTAGGAGGGTTACTCATTTAAACCCTCTGTGCCTATGTACCAACTCTTTTATATCCATATGATGATGCTTAGTACCACTTTATTTTCACATACTAGCATAGGGCTTTAAAGTGGTCTCTACCATTTAGAGAGTTCTTTGACCTTAAGGTAAACCTGTTAGAGCCTTCTATACCTACATTTAGGCTAACCTAGACTTCAGTAACTTATGCTTAGTCTGAGAACAAGTACTTGCAGGCTGAAGCCAGTACCATTACCTACTTCTGCCCTTATATAGTTCACTCTACCCCAGTCTTTTATTCATCCAATCGGGAACCCTTCCATTATTTCACCAAACTTCCAATTCAGATAGCCCAGTTTGGTCTACAAGTTACGTTATCCGCTTTCCTACTGGCTTAACCCAGATACTGGCCTGTGCCTTTTTCCTCCGATCGATTCTGGTGGCCTGGTTGGTATAGTGCTCTGGTCCTCGTCTAGATCTACAGCTTATTGGTTCTTTTCTCAGACATTCCAGAACTGTCAAAAGTAGTGCTACCTCACTACTCGGGACTTGCCAAGCAGATTTCTATTCAGAACAAAGTCCAACAGATTTACATAGGTCCCAGAGACTTATCATAGGTTTACACTGCCTTTTATTGATTTGTATCTTTTCATATAACTCCTCTATTACACAAATGCCTCATGATCTTTCAAGTCTGTACTACTATACCCGATTAGAGCTTGTGAGATAAGCCATCTGTTAGGCGATCATAACCCTTGCACCTATTTGGTCTGACTGTTATTACAATATCTCTATGCTAACACCCGAAATAGTCATCAATGCATAGAAAAATTTGATTTTTCATCATAGGTGGGAATTGAACTCTGGATGTACCACTTGGGAGGTGACAACTTGACCACTTCACTAAGTTACCACACCCTAAAAAAATAATCTTATTTTTAATATAGTACTAAAAAAACATAATTTTTTATAGATTAATAACATGTAGAGGTGTAGGATAAAAAATCTCTAATATTTTAAATACTATAGCTATCTAAAATATATTTAATTAAATAATCTATTTCTTTATTAAAACATGTAAATTTGCAACTTTTTTCTTTTTTTTTACTTTTGCAATATTGTAATAGATAGAGTTTTATTAAGTATTTTAGTAGTATATTTTTAGTTAATGAGAGTATAGTTTGCATATATGCAACTTTTATTTATCTATTTAAATAGTCTACTCAAAGGTTCTATATTAAATGTTATATATGTAATCTAACTAGAAGATTACCTATTTAATTTTTTTAATATTTTTAGTCCTGTACTACGACTACAATTATATCAACCTATAATCATGTGCTGCTTTACTTGAAGACTATTCAGATTGACATGTGTTATACTACTTGTGCTCTAATTTTATAGATAATCTAATAGAATTCTCATACTTCTAGGTTACTTTAGAAGAGATATAGTATATGCTTTCTAATCTTTTTATATCTTATGCATTTCTAGATTAGGCTTCAAATATTTTTCTCAGCAGCCAAAACTACTATTAGTAGTCAAAGTTAACTGTTAAACTGCACAATTTTAATATTCATACTTTTACAAGATTTATTCCAATCCTGATATCTGCATTAAACCAGCCTTTTATTAATTTCTTCTTAATTATTAAACCAGTTAGCCTAGAAGGCTTTAAGTATCTTTTGGTTTTACTTTTCTTAATTTTTAATTCTGTAGCATTGAACCTTTTTTTCAGTATAACTCTAGCAGCCAGGTTTATAGATCTTTCTTGATTTAGTGTTTTCATCTGATTTTTGGTTTCTGGTTTTAGCTTACTACTATATTGCTAAAGTTCTTTACTATCTTCTTGTTCAGGTTTTGCTAAATAGATTTAATTATTCTGGTTTCTTAGATTTGAATCATTTAAGAGCTTCTATTTTGAGATAATTGTACCAATATAACAAGGCCTTTTTAAGGTTTTATTCTTTATTATAGTAAAATATTTTTTAAAGATATTTTACAATCCACTAGGCCAATTTTAATGATTTATCTATCATTAAATTTGACTCAATAAGTTCTACAACTTTATTTAGAGAAATAAAAAGAATTAACTTAGTATAAAAATGTTTAAAACCTATTTTTGTAGCATTTATATTATATATTTAATAGATAAATTGCAAATTTTTTTTTATATATAAATTTTACTATATGCTTAAAAGTGTAGCACTTCAATTTAAAACCTTTTTTACTAAATAAATCACTCTTGGACTTATAACAAAGTTGTAAAGCTCATCAAGATGCATCTAATAATAGTAAAAACATTAAAATCAGCTTGGTTATTCTTAAAAAATCTTTAAAACTTTTTGCTTATATATAAAATTTCATTAAAAAAATTAATTTTTTTTAAAAAAATTTTATATATAAGCAAAAGGTTTTTAAAGATTTCTTAAAAACCACCAGACTGATTTTAATATTTTACAACTATTAGATGCATTTTGATAAGCTTTATAATTAAAAAAAGTTTTAGATAGAAGTGCTGCACTTTTGGGCTTATAGTAAAATTTCTATATAAAAAAAATATTTGTTTAGATAACTCACAATTTGCCTATTAAATAAGTTTCAGACAAACAATACTTTGTATTTATCTAATATTAAATATTACTAATATTATTAATCAATAGTAATACTATATATTAATTAAAATTACTCCAATTTGTATTAATATATATTATTTAAAAATTTTTCTGATAATTGTAATCAATTTATTTTCAAAAAAAACTCTTTTTACTGATCCTTAATTTCAAAGTCGACAAAATCAAAATACAAGAATAACTTTACCAACAGCATAGAAAATATACATTGACACACTAAGGAAAAAGGTTCAGCACAACAAGACAGCATAAAATTCTTAGATTAGCAACTAGTTTAAAGGCTAAGCAATAGCAATAAAAATGCCTTTACAAAAAATTTGATAAAAATTTTCAGAAAAGTGAGCATTCACCTCAACCCCGAAAACTTGAATAATAAGAAGTGATCAAAACAACATATAAACAAACAAACATATAATCCCTTTTAGAAAAGCAATATTGTGTATTATCTGCAATAAACAACAAAAGAAATACGCACATGCAAAATTAACTAAAAAAGAGAAACTTCTAGAAACAAATAGAATTTAATGAAGAAATACCGGTTACTAGCAGACTCCTTGAATTTGTACATGATATAGCAAGTAAAGTACTTAAATATCTAAACAACAGAAAGTTGGTAGATATTCTACATACAACAAACCCCACAAAACCAGATGACATAGAGCAATTAGTAAAAGGCCTCTCAATCAGTAATCCAAAAAGTATTAAAATATTTGACATGCTATTATACAGCCAAATACATGATGCACTCAAGAAAGCAGAAAGGTTCTTGCAACAAGATACCATCAAGCATTGGGCAGTACAAGTGAAGATAGCAAGTAACAAACCATCATTGATAAATTATATGATAAATATAAGTGAAGAGGAAATTAAAAAAAAGAAAGCAAGATAGAAGGACTTGAAAAAGAAGGTTCAGTTGAAAAGCCTCAGTTTGTAGAACTAAAGAA
>CAJVPZ010004376.1:0-10027 GCA_910592135.1 Racocetra fulgida | reverse complement strand
AGTTTATCCGATTATCTGTCAAATAAAAAAAAGTCCTTTTATTTGAATTGATAAAGCATATCTCACTTCTAGGTATTTAAATCAATAAAAATTTACAAGTTTTTGGTTTTACGGATATTCATTTTTTCGTAAATCTTATATTGTTATACAAAATATTCTAAGAATTCCGATTCGTATTTATTTTTTTTTGCGCAGACGGAGTGAAAGTTCCCGTTAAGTGTGAGAAATTAATCAAGATTATCCAATCAGGTTACATCTTGACGCAAATATAAAGTTTATATAAAGTTTGCTACATCAAGTGTGGGATTATTTTTTTGAACTTTTTTCCCAAAGATGATTAAAGGCAAAAGCAGGTACGTAAAAGAAAATAGTTATAATAAATTCAATTTATTAATAAAAGATAAATAGTTGAAATACTTTAAAGAGATAATTTTAATAACATGAATTGTTTATACATTCCTTTTTTTTATTAAAAAAATGTTAATAGTTATACCACATCGAATTATCATAGACCATTTTCAGGTAGTTGGAAACGTAATTCAACCAACCGACAAAATGGTACATCTACAGAAGTTAGAGCTAGGCCAACATATTCCAAAATGAAATTTGGATTTACTTTATTGAAGATTGATGAAAATGAAAATATTGAAGATATAAAATATCGATTTTATGAATTTTCAAACAAAGAAATCGTAAATCAACCACGTAAAGATGCAATTATTCGATTTTCCGAATTTATAAATAATGATATTATAAATGAATCAGATCAAAAACCGAAATATATTGTAAAAAGAGCACCAGAAAATTCTTTTAACAAAAAAGATAATGATGCTATTGATGATTTGGCAAACAAATTGAAATATGGATTATTATTGCCCTCGTTAGAATTTGATTCTTTTGGTACTTCGGATAAACTTGAAGAATGTGTAAAAGGCATTTCTCATGAAATAAAAGAAATTGATCCTCAATTTTCTCGTCAACAGAAACAATTGAGAATCTGTATCTTTTTTGGTCGTGAAGTGTTTACAAAAATTCAAGAGATGGAATTTGATTTTGAAAAGACTGTTTATGAAACGTTTGATTTCGCTAAAGAAATCATTAATTTTGTTAATTAACATTGTAGCTATGTTGGTTAATTAACCTTATTCTACTTTGCATTATATATGTTGATATTTGCGTAACTCATGCTAAATATTGTAGATATTCTTGAAAGTTTTGTATATTTACATAATTATATCTAATAAAATTAGGACAAACTTTGCAAACATGTTGTTCGCTGATCTGTTTTGGTTGACAAAAATGACCGCCTCGCAGTACTATAATCTTTTATTTCACATGTCTGGATTACCTAGCGCTAGTGCGTTCATAAATAGTGAGTAGGATTGTGTCGGTAAAGTTTGTTGCCCGAAATATATAATTTACCTGAGTAATCTAATCATACCTGAATATAACCTGAATAGTGGGTTATCGAAACTTTTAAACGTGATAAAATAATAACTTCCGAAATAACACGATGTAATCATTAATTTGTTAATACGCATTATTTGGATAAAAAATATTGTAATCATTTAAAATTTCATACAGTTTCTATAATGAAAAATATGTGCTATATAATAAACTTAAGAAGATTTAGACGCGTCAGATAAAACTAGCATACATTTCACATTATCTCACGCGATTTCGCGCGAGTTACGTGATAAAATTTTTAGTGAAGGGTGTTCATATTAATAAAGTATTACGTTGTATATAGTTAGTTGTAGTTTCTATATTTAATTTGTATTAGTCTCTTACTAATAATGTAGCATAAAAAGGACATAGTCTAATTCTTTATCTTTATAGAACTTTTATAGGAAAAATCATTGAAATTTTTAATCGACTAGCGAAATCGCAGTCTATACGCGCGATGTATATTTAATTTTTTTTCATCAGATTATTATCGAGCGCTCTTAAACTTTATTCTATTTCCCAAGAAATATAAAAACAAAAAAAAAAAAAAAAAGAAATTATTTATATATTGTAGTCACGAAATTTTTTTTATTACTTTCAAGATATCAAATCCGAAAAAAAAATAAAATCTATACATTCAAACAAAATATTTTTGTTTTCATCTAGTGGTATTATATTAATAAATCTTTCCCTGTTTTAATCTTTTAATCCAAGTTTCCTAAATTTTTTTTAAAAAAATCAATATAACGATAATAAATTAAAGTGGTTAATAAATAAAAGATATTACGTTACCATTGTTCATATTGAATTTTTATTTTACTTTTAGTATTACCAGCTTGAGATGGATTTATGAGGCGATACTGTAAATTTATATAATCTATGAAATAAATAAATGACGATGAATAAAAATAAACTTTGTAATATCTTTGCAAAGAAATTTATAAATTAAAAATACCTTCAATATCTTCTCGCGTCATCTTATTTTCCAAGTTTTGTACAAGAGTCATTGTAGGAATCAATCTACTAGTATAAACCGCATCTTTATGCCTATTAAATTCACCAGTCTCAAATATTCCATCATCATTTGTCTCTATCATTCCAATTCTTATATTTTCAGCATCTCTAAATTCTCTTAAAGTTTCTAAATCAACACGATCGCCGATAAGATTAGTACATGTCAAAGCGTACCACCTATCCAATATGATTTTCAAATCATCGCAAGTTGGTCGTTTTGCAGGATCAGGATCCCAACATTGTTTCATTAACGTGACCCAACATTTAGGTTGTTGAACATTGTTTAAGGAAGGACGAAGATTATTTGATACCACAGATGAAATTAAAGAGAGAGTATGTGGAATTTCATGAAATGGTTGTTTGAGAGTTAATAATTCATACATTATCATTCCGAAAGAATAAATGTCCGAAGCAGAAGAGTGTGAACAGCCATTTAATACTTCAGGCGCTATATATGGGATTACACCATATATATATTCACTATTGTTCTTAATATTAATATTATTATAATTATTACTACTATTAATACTATCACCACTGCTATTTCTATCAAAACTTGAAGATTCTTCTTGATCAAATTGTCTATTATTTTGAAGATTTAAACCAAAATCCGAAACCATTGGATACTTTTTTCCCATTAGTATATTACCGCTATGAAAATCACCGTGTATTAAACCAGTTTTATGAATTATTTCAAGACCTTGAAGGATTTTTAATAAGAAACTGATTCGAGTTGGCCAATCAATATTTAAATGATGATTTATAAGGTAGTTTCGGAGGCCACCATTTTCAGCGAATGACATTACTATTATGTATTCATTGGTTTTTGGATCTTTGCTTATTCCAAAACAGTGAACCACTTCGAAAGAGATTTTTTGACGAGTTACTGAGTGTAATGATTTCAACTAGATAGTAAAAATATGAACAAATAAAGATTTTAGCTTAAAGTGCAAGCACTTAAAAAAAAAGTAACTAGTGGATAAAACCAATAGATCTCACGCATACCACGTTCAAAACATCATTAGAAGAGTATTCAGATTCTTTCAATCTTTTTAAAGCAACAGCATGTTCACCTCTTCGCTTCCAATTATTTCGTTTCACATCCCAATTATAAATTTGCCCGTCTTCCCAAATAGCAAAAAATATTTCACCGAAACCACCCTGAGCCACAAATTTAAAATTCTTAAACTTTTCAAAAGGTATCCATTCTATTACTTGTTCACTGCACTCTGCTTGTAACTGAATTTCTTGAATTAATCGATCTAGAGAAGGATTATTACTAGACCAATTCGAAAAATTATCAGAAAAATGAGAGGAATTACAACTTTGACACCAATTCCAATACGTTGTCATAGTTGGTTTGCGACATTCAGCACAGACTTTACCCTTGACTTTTTTCTTCTTAGAACTCTTTTTAGGACTACGGAATTTAGCGATTCTTTGACCCATTTTTTATTACTGTATTAAAAAAAATATATTCGAATAGGTATGTAAAACGTAACTTTTCGATAACACGTCGATATAGTAGTAAATAAGGTCTTATTCGAGATATAATCCGAGGTCTAATTCGAGATATTATTCGAGATATTATTCAAGGTATGATTTGTGATATTATCGAGATATTATTCGAGGTATGATTTGAGATATTATTTGAGATATTATTGAAAATATTAATCGAGATATTATTTGAGGTATTATTTGAGATATTATTTGAGGTATTATTCGATGGGAGCAAACGTAATAATAATCGAATATTGCTCTCTGCAGGGTATTAGCGTGTTTTTTGACTATAAACTTTAAAGTTTAGATCAACCGTAACAAATTAAAAACTCGAGGTTGTACTTAATTTTGTTTGTTTTTCAGAAAATACATTAACGTTTACTTATTAGATATTTCTATATCTATATATATATATATATATAAGTTTTATAGACGCTATCAAAGCAGTCTTTTTTTTTTTCACAAATTGTCAAAATTGTGAAGATAGCGATGGAAGAACAACCCACCAAACTATATCTTAATAAGAAAAAACAATGCTAATAAAAGGTTTATTTAGGATAAGATAATTCCGTATATTTTAGGTATATTTTAGTATTTGTACACACAAACATATGTAAAAAATATGTAAAAAAAAGTGACGATTAATTTTTATTTGTAAGCTAAAAATATTTATTGTTTCTAAATATGCAGAAATAAAATAAATGCATTATTCTCTATCGTTATGTTTTTGCAACAAAAAGAAAAATAGTGGCACATTGGATTTTTTTAGATGTGCAATCGTTACACATCCTTTCTGCTTTCAGCTCATTTACAGGGTCCTTTTCATATTACTTTAATAATTAGGGGAGTTGACAATTATTTTCTCAATTAATGAATAAAGTCTGATAACTCCAGATATCAATGAAATTAGAAAATACATACAACTTTTGAAGGAAAACTTTCCATTTAATTTATCGAAAATTTATAATATTTTTGTTTATATATTAATAAAAAAATATGTATGTACTGTACATATGCCGTATTTATTTTACAATACATACCTATTGTTATAGAATTAATTTACGTATGTACTGTACGTACGTACATATACATCGCCTAATACCAGATACCTTTCAATGATCCCGGTAATTTACGGAGTAAGTAACTTATCAAAAATAGAAAATGGCAAAAACTTTTCACCGGTATCTATAAAAAGATCGACAACATAATTGAAAAATAAAGACTACTTTATTACTTTTATGCATGTTAATGCTAAATGACCTTTCCCATACAAGGAATCTCAAATTATGAATTAGGCTAAATCAGACATAGTGTTAGATCATATCCAAATTTTGACCTATAAAGTCAAAGTGTTTCTTCGTGATCGTGTTTCTTTATTACATTTTATGCGTTATGCATTAGCAATTTTAAATAATTCAGAATGTAAATCAACGGTAATAATACCATACAATGCTTAATCTTTTTTTTTTCGATAAATACTAACACATGAAAATGTTACACTGGATCAAGTATGTATAAATTCATCAAAGTTCTTTATTATTGGTGTCCTAAACTCATACAGAACAATTCTTTAAATTCCTTTCACAATGACAAATGACAAATTTACTAATTAAGACATAACTTACTCGTTAAAGTAACCATGTTTGCATGATAATTTTGCTAAGTATAACTACGAAATACGTACTAGTGCCCTTGAAATTAGATCCAATATTATTAGTCAATATTAAATATCGATAAATAAACATGGATCACTTTAGAGGTACAAGTCCCTCCCGTCAGATCAGCAGATCTGACTCGGATAGATACTTTAATAGTATATTTCTAGCACCATTAAAAACCTCTATCCATTTTTATTCTGCAGTCTTAGCTTGCTTTTTCTTAAAAGTTGATTTTACCAACCACATGCTCCGCAAGTCTTTGAAGTATACGTACGCTTCCTCACAGATCACTACGTTTGATCGTAATACTCGTTTTCCTTGTGTAACAGAAACTGCTGGAATGTGTAATGTTGCCAGGTGAGCATAGTGTTTCAAGCCATGAGGTTTTTATCAGCTGGCTTAGTCAACCGGCAAAAAAATCGGCTAAGCAGCTAGCTAATAATTAAAGCCAAATTTTTTATCTTCAGAAATTATTGAATATTTACTCAAATTTTTTTCATTCTTGCTCGTATTTTATGTTCGATCATTTTCTTTTTGAAACCTATTACTTAATTCTGCCCGGCATCATCATTTCGGCCTAAATTATACTATTAAAGCCTTGTGATCTTAGGCTGCATTAGCCAGCCGATACATTTTTATCAGCTGGCTTAGTCGGCTAAGCTACCTTAGCCACGGCTGCTTTAGCCAGCTTGAAACACTAGGCGAGCATCATTCGTGATACTCTTACTATTGATTTTTTTATCCGTGAGGTTTCAAATTTTGGAAGTAAAATGGGTTGGTAATTTTCCACCAATCATAGGGCAAGTTTGTGGTACAACTCAGAAACCAGATTGTGTATTTTCTGGAAAATACGTATGTAGTACTTTTTTCTGAGCTTGTTTCGCGATGCACTATGTAAATCAAAACTATATGTGGTCATATAACAAAATTTATTAATGAAGAGATCATGAAAATTTATAATAATTATTAGAAAATTTCACAGCCCTAAAGGTTATAAAGACCAGTATTACATCTATACAAATAAAGCTATAGAGCCATTTCTTTTACGTATTTAATGTGAAAAAATTTTAGTACGTACACTTTTTTTTTTTCTTAAAAAAAAAGTCAAGGAGAAAGGACTTAATTTAGATCCTTTTTTAAAGAAATGACTTTATAGTTCTGTTTGTAGAGACATAATATAGGTCTTCGTAAAATTTTATTCAAAACTGTCGAGCCGTTAGGGCTGTGCATCTATTTAAAATTTTCTAATAATTATTATAAATTTTATTACCTATCAAAAATCTTTACTAATAAATTTTATTATACTGTACGACCACATATAGTTTTGATTTACATAGTGCACCACGCACCCCATTGTTTCATGCTCGTTTATACCTTCTACCAATTTTCTTGTTTGTTTTGGATTGGTATATATCTGCTTTTTTAAATAGCTGCACAATTCTATCATAGTCATTTTTACCCCACTCGACAATTTACCTCGTGGATCATGACATGTGGCAAATGTGCTGTACGTACTCTCAGATCTATGCTTATTATCTGTCCGCTAATGAGCATTTGGTTCTCACGCTCCTCAAGCAGTACAGATACATGTATGTAGTATTCTTTACATCTGTTTCTGGTGATGATGGTATTTTTGACCTCGGGTACGGGCTATGAAGTAATGATATGTTTGAGAAATGCGTATTGTCAACTGATTTAGCCTTACCAACCTAAAAAATTTCGCTATAAAAATTTCGCTGTTAGATTAAGGTTTGGTTTTGCTATGAAGTTTGGTCAGAAAAAACTTTAGTAATACCAAACTTTCGCAAGGAAAACATTTTGTTAGTGCGCAGAAGGTAGTTTCATAGATAAAATGATGAGTTATACGCGATTTTTTGGTTTGTTTTGATTTTTTTGCGTTTTTTTTGCGTCACGATCATGAAATCTGATTGGCCAGTGAAATTTTTTAGGTTTGAGTTTACGTTTTCTATTATAATCACGTGCTATAATAGATTTTGGAAAGTTTATATTGTGTTCTGTATACAAGCTTGTATATACTGTCGAATTGCATATGACCTAGTTTCTCTAGGTGTATTCCACAGCCATTGTATATGTCTGGATTACATTCGATATAGTCATCGTTTGGACAGTTTGCTTTAACTTGCTTATAGTCGAACTCCGTCCATCCATCTGCAAAGTATTGCGGCCTCAGATAGAGTTGGATAAATTCTAATCTTGAGAGTTTTTAGTTCTATTTCTCTTGGTGGTAAAGTATAAACTTCATCGTCAGGTTCAAACACAAAATACTTTTTGTTTAACCTTGATTAAAAATATATTTTGTGGTGATAAACCAAGAGTTAACAAGATTATCTTCCCTGGCTTGAATATTTTGGTTGGTAGGCAGCTATAAGCTTTGAGAAATAGTTTGAGTTTTGATGGACCATTTCCATAAATTATTTTGTCTCTTGTGTTGTGGGTTATCTTGCTCTCTTTTACGCTTCATAAGGAACTTGAACCTTTATTTATAAATATTTAGAAAAATGTTGTTACACATTCTAAAACAAATTACAAAATACCATATTTCTAATATTACTATTTAATTATGAAAATATACTTACTAATTAAAACAATGAAAGTTATGTTTGACATTTAGTATTGTGTAATTTGTTACAGAATGTTGTAATTCTTGCTTATTGTTCTCAAACCTCAATTTCAATTTGATTTAGCTAGTGATCGCAATAATGCACAACTATAATTATATTCATATAAAATGTTTCGAATATGCAAATTATAATGTAATCAAAATTTTCTCAAGTGCCATTCTCGATACAATTAGCTAGTAATCGTGACGATGTTTCATTTGTTATAATCAATCAAAATAAAACTGTAATCGATACCTGAACAATTCATCAATATTTTTCTAATTATCAAACGTCGTCGCCACTAGGTTTAATCTTCGTTAATATTCTGTTATTGTATCAAATGAAAAAATATCGCCGAAATAATTGAATTTGTTGCTATATATATGAGTAAAGGCTAAAAAACGATAAGCCTCCGTAATTGTTTTTGGGCTTTCATAAAAACTTTTAGTATAAGGAATAATTGTTGATTCTAAAAGTTTGAATTCATGACAAAGTTACTTTAGTTATCTCCTTGAATACTCAATTAATGGCGAATTTTGCCAAGCCATGTTTAAAAAAAGGTTTGCGGTAATGTTTACAAATTTAAATGACTAATAAAATATTTTATTTACATAATAAACTTTATCAAATTATGATTATTATTAAATATTCATCTCAATAACAAACATACTTGACCCACTTAGAATATTTTTTGCTAAGTAGAATTTATTCACCGATACTTTTGACCCATTGACTAAGACACTTGAGAACGCCCTAAGTCTAGATATTGGAACTGGATGACCAGTTTATTATAATGTTATCAAATAACTCAAGAAATTTGGAAACTCAACATTCTTAAGTGAATTTATTGATAAAACGAATGTTGCTTCATTATCTAATCCTGTACTTATATTAATATAGCATAATCATAGCGTAACTGTAGTTTTTCTTTCATTTGGATGACTATTAAATTTGAAGAAATAGTTCTAAGTTTCTGTTACATATACAAATATCAAGAATACAGTAAATAATGCATCCTTCAAGAGAATCGTGTTGGTAACGTGCATTTAAGGCTAAAAAATAATTTAAGCATAAGTCTCGAATATTTCTGAGTTTTGAGATTATTTTATATAATCACATGTGCTTAAATATACTTTTTATCATCATTTTTATTAGTATAACATTATGACCTCCAAAGGGTTGTAATGTATTTATACCTTCTAATAGATAAACATTTTGTCATGAAGAACTCTTATATTATCGGTCTAATTTTTCTTTTTCTAAATGTTCATCCTGATTTGCATTTCCGTACTACGTACTTCATACAGTATATATATATATATATTATTAATGTTAGTAAGACATAACTACAACTTTATAACTTTGTACTTTCTAAATTTATCATAAAATATGTAAAAAAAAAATTATTTGGCACATCTTTTAATTTAAAAGTTATCATGGATGAAAAGACATTTGAATTGGTGTTGAAATTTGCTGATGATAAAAATTTAGACGAACAATACGTTATTGGATTGTGCTATGAAAATGGTATAGGCACAGTCAAGGATGAAAAAAAAGCATTTGAATTGTATTTAAAATCTGCTGAAGGTGGCAATTCGAATGGGCAAAATAGACTTGGATGGTGTTATCTACACGGCATAGGCACATCTAAGGATGAAAAAAAGTCATTTGAGTGGTATTTGAAATCTGCTGAGGGTGGCGATTCGGGTGGACAATTTAATGTCGGAGCCTGCTATCAAAATGGCATAGTCACAGACAAGGATGAGAAAAAGGCATTTGAGTGGTATT
>CAJVPZ010004375.1:0-10027 GCA_910592135.1 Racocetra fulgida | reverse complement strand
ATTTTGCAAAATAAGGGCAATAGTGAAAATACATGATCTTGAATCTCAAATCTATGATTGTCTAAAAATATGAAAATAATTTGGTCATGTTTTATGTTATTTCTAAGGTTTATCACCAAAGGTTTACACAAGCTGCTGATATTTCGGCTTCAGAATTATTATTGTCAGAGATGTAAACATTTGTAGAGTTATAACCTGAATTTGCTTCTAAAACACCATATTAAATTTGCTAAAAAATGTATTGATACTAATCCATAAATATAGTCTGATAACAATAGATTGCCGTTGTAAAAATCTTATACAAAAGAATCTCCCAAAATTCGAATTGGAAGGCATCAGAACTAGATCAGCATTTAGTAATACTTGTTAGCATAGTTTATAGCAAAATTATCAGCTGTGTATTTTTACTAATTATTATTTATAATCTGGTATTAGAAACAAAAATTCAAGAAAAAAATTCATATTGTAAGACCCAAAAGGTGGACTTATGATTAAATGATTAAATAGGACAAATTAAATAGATAAAGTAATTATGTAAATGGTTTTTATTAAACTAGTTTGCACATATACACAAAATATTATAAAATTGGGCCATTCGCCCAGAATAACAAACAAATTCTGTGCCATAGAAGTAAAACTATCCTAAAAATAACACAATCAGCCCTATACTTCTGCTTTTCCTATCCCATTATAGTGCATAGTAGGAGTCACCTTCGTTATATCTTATCTTGTGCACATGAATTCGAAATGATACCAGATTCATGTTTTCTGGCCCAAACTTAATAGACTGTGGTAAAGCCATAAGAAGATTTTTGTATAATTGGCTGTTTAAATCAATTTAATTTAACATTATTTATACAGTTTAAAGTACTTTTTTAAAAAAATAAAACCACAAAGAATAAACAAAAAAGGAGCACATGAAAGTTTTATTAGGGTTTTTCTAGTTTTAAAGAAGTTAGCATAATAGTGACTTCTTAAAAATAGATAGAATTGGTTATTACCGTGCTAACTTCTCTAAAACAAAAAGAGTCTTTGATTATTTTTAATAGTAGAGTTTTACAACCCTAATAAAACTTCTTTTTTGTTTATTATTCATAGTTTTATTTTTTTTTAAAAAAGTACTTTAGACTATATAAATAATGTAAAATTAAATTGTGTTAAACAGCCAATCATACAAAAGCTTTTCTATAAGTAGTAAAGCCATAGTTGTTTAATAGGACATAGATTACCTCATCCAAGTGATTCTAGCTATTCAACGTACTGAATTGGTTGTGGTTTTAATAGAGAAGAAAGTTCAAGTTAGTAAAGTATTAATAAAGCAAGAAATACGACTAAACAGTAAAATACTTACCTGTAAAGACCAACCCAACTTATCAAATCTAACTGTCTCTTTTGTTTAAGCTAAACATTGGTCTTAGAACATATAGAATTTGGAAGTTCCATCTTAGCCAATAGAGTTCTGCTTGGTGTCAATATAAAATCAGTAGTTTATTAGATTATATATATATAAAAAGAAGAGTAGAGCAGAAATGGTGTTCGCTACTAAACAAAACCTGAATTACTAACCTAATCTATAAATCTAGATTGATCTATTAGATCTTAAGTATGTTTTAACAAACTAATAACTTAAGAATATATTAAATATAAAACCTGGATCTCTGAAGCAAACAAGCCTGTCTTGCTTCAACAACCTAACCAAAAATCTCAATCTCTAAAGAGACAACTGTTCTGTTAATAACTACTTTTGTTTTTTTTTGTATATTTTAAAATTTAAACATTGCTTTTTTCTGTATCTCTTTCAGAAAGTCATGTTTAAGCTAACTTTTCTATAATAAAATTATAAAAGATAGATTTAGAGTTAACTTTCTAAAAGATAGAAATAATGTTTGGGATGATTTAAATAAGTTAACCAGACAATTGATTTACATCAGCTAATGCAAAAATCAAGTGATTTTATTGGTTAATAATCACATGTAATTTTGCAAATCGATATTAATATATATAAAAAATTTTATATATATATAAAAAAAACCTGGGCGGCCGGGTCTAAAAATTTTTGTTAATGTTATGAAAACCAGTTAATTTTATTTGTATTACCTAAATATACAATTATATACTAAAATCTTGTATTAATCAAAACTTACTCAGCATTAAACACTCAGATACGACCTGCCTAAGCAGTTAACTTGCTTTATGTTGAATCTCAACTTTCTGAGGATTTGTTCTCTCCAATCATAAGCTGAGAGCTACTAATCTTTAAAATATCTATTTAAATATATAACTAATTTATATTTAATTAATATATATTAATTTTATTTTATTTTTTAGAATTTTTTACTAATAGTCAATATTTAATCTTATACAAATATAAGAATCAAATAAAATACTTAGCAAATTCCTTGTATTTCAAAATAGATATGAGTTTTAAATGTGTTCATGATTCAATTAATGAATAAGAAGTATATGCATATGTAGAAAAATATAAAAAAATTAAGTGAACTTTGACAAATCCAATATTTAAATCTTTCTAATTGTATTAAATTTGAAATTTAATTTGTAGCTTAAACAATTTATACTACAAATTCAGTATATATTTCAAATATACTAATAATTATATTAAAGCTTTAGTATTTGTATATACTTTCACTATTCTTCAAATAGCAAATATATATCAAAAGTTATTTGAAGAACTTTTTACTTATGTAGATCAAGATTGTGAATATTTTGTTGAGTTTCAACATTTCTATAGCCATAGAATTGGATGCATTTTAGCAGATAAACATTATAATCAAGCATTAGGTAAATTTTATATTAAATTTTATTACAGTTAATATGATGCTAAAATTTTGTTAGCATTTAGATTAAAGTTATTAATAAAAGAGTATAGATAGATTTTTGTAGAGTTATATTTTCAAATTATTATCAAATTTTGCATTATCTAATTTTAGTATTATCTACAATTTTTATTATATATCATAATATTAAATTAAATATTGATCAAAAACTATTTCACAAAAAAATTCTTTCTGCTTATCACTTGCATACAAAATTTCGTCTAAAATATTTTTTACTTTTTCTTAATTTACACAAAATTTTATTAGTTAACAACTTCTTGGCTCTTAATAACAATTGTACAGCTATTGTTTTTATATTTATTTGTAAAGTTTCAAGTCTTTATCTCTTATTGTTCTTGAAATATTCAATTTACAAGAACAGATAGACAAAACTCTGTTCTTTCCTCAAAGTTTTGCCCTTCTTGGCAAACTGAATATAATAATATACTAATATCTTATAATTGAGTTTTCAGAGCTCATTTCTAGCTTCAAAACAAGCTAAAGTATATCAAATTTGACCTAAAATTGATTATTTTAGAACTCAAAACATCAAAACTCTCTTTTTTATTTTCTAAATTCTTTAAAAGTTCTTTTTTAGTTTACCTCTATCCAAATCATTTTTTGTATAATATTTGAACCTGTATTTTCAATTTGTTTACACATGACTACATTAGCAACATAATTAATTCTTTTTAGATAATCCATTTTACAATTAATTTATACAAATTAACTATTGCATTTATTATTTATTCTATAATAAACTTAGCAACATTACCTAAATTTTGCTTAATTATACAACTTGTATAATATGTGATCTGTGTAATATATAACTTGTATAATATTACTTGTGCAACCTTAGGCTTTCTAGGTTAAACAAGGTTATACAAGCTGCAGTAGCTATAATAATATTTCTGTTAAATATAACACTTTTGTAACAAGGCCTTAATACATTACAGACCATATCTTTAAATTTTTCTAAAAATAGAATATAAAAAATATACTGTTTTGAAGCTTATTCTATTCTCTTTTCAATTTAGCAACTTTTTTCTTATAATATCCCTTGTTTTAAAAATTATTTGGACAGCTTTACCACTTACCTTAGTTTTTATACTTAGGATCGATTAAATATGCCAACTATCATTAGTAAAGACCTAAATTACTTTGATCTTGATTATTTTCATAACAAATATAATAACAGACATAGCACTATAATCCATGAAGTCTCACCTACACAACTCAAAGTTATGCCTTTCATCTTCAATCTATCAAAATACAACACTCTTAAAGCACTATACTATTTTTCTATCCTATTTCAACCAGCAATTATCCATTGTTATTGTAATAAATATTATACTTTCTTTACTTCTAGCTACTTGAATGTTCCTCCCAGATAAGCAACAACTCTCCTTCCTTTTCAGATACTATAGATATAGATCTTACACCTTCACAAGTTAAAAAACTTAAAGATAATATTTCTCAATCTCCAATTCTATCTTCTAAATTAATGTTATCAATTCTACTATTTTCTCTTAACTACTTGCAACTTCCAACAGCCTCTACTACCTCTCAAGTAGATACATCTCAAATTCAAGCTCACTCACACCATGCTCATACTTGTATTATCTGTAAACAGAATAACATTCCTTGTATTTTTCTCAATAACAACAAACATGCTTTACTCGATAAGCTTACACTTAATATCCGAGTTTACCCAGCACAACCTAGCTATATTCATAAGCTTAATCTTAAACCACAACCACAAACAGTATATTTAAACCAAAAATCAAGAGCAATACTCTATTTTATTCTTTTTAAAAAAAATAAACAAAAAAAGAAAAAAGAAATCTTTCTTAAACTTGGAAAACTTATTCCTAAATCATTTAAACACAAACACAAATAACAAACAACTAAACAACAACAAGAACAACAACCCAAATTTAAAACTAACCTAGCATTATATGACTAGCTAGCCAATTTTTCTATTACTGAAGAAATGAAAAACAGAACTCAATTGCAAACTGATCTTGCTAAAAAAATCTTCAATCACCTTAAATCATATCTATGATTTCTATCTAGGAAAGAAAATCAAAGCAGCTATACCTAATCAAAAACCTCTTAAGACTAGCTTCTATCAGATTATTCATAAAATGGCTAGTGCAAGGCCTTAATTTCTTTTGATTTTATTCAACAAAAAAATCTTAATACTGATAAGGCTATTACTATTCCATTTGACATTCTCCAAACAATTTACCCACACATTTACAACTGTCTTTTTATCAAACTTAATTATTTTAAAATTTTTGCTTCATTTGCTACTATTCTACTATACCAAAATTAAATTTAGCTTCAATTTTGCATTAACTTTGCTCAGCTTCACCTATATCTTTCAAATAACTACCAAACAATTGACTATACAAATTTGAAGATAATATTAAACTTAGACCCAAGAGATTTAAAATCTCATCCACTATTTTAGACTATGATAAAGAGAAAAAATATCTCTTTATCAAATCTGACAGCAAGTTTAATATCTACTTGAACTTTAATATTTCAAAAACTTTTTTCTTACAAAACTTTAATATTTTTTCTTTTAAAAACTCTCTTAACCATTTTAAAAAATGGTTTAAATACTTTTTTCTACTCTATAACTGTTAATTTGCTAACTCTTTTAATAAAACTAAAGTTTACAACTCTCTAAAATACTAATTTTATCAACAGTTTATTTCTCATCTAAGAAAACTTGTTTCTTCTTTTCTAGAATTTAATAAACTTAACAACTTATTAGAACACCATAAAGAAGCAATAAAACTTACCAACTATTATATAATGATCTGCTCAGATATTACCTATCCTTAAATAGAAAATACTAAAATTAAGAACAAAAGAAAAGAAACAGAAAACCAAACAACACAACAATTTACATTTAAACACAACTATAACAAATTGCTCAAAGCTACTCTTGAGCAATCATATATTAGTTATCCAAAACAACAACATGAATCCTAGCTACACCCTGAGATTAATTTATCACTATTTACTATTAATAGAAAATATATAGCAACCTTTGATAAAGAGATTCTAACAAAACTATTGAACAAACTTGCTACTAAACAGAAGATTATATCAGCAAAACCCACTTTATGCCAACTGTTACCAAACACTGTAACTATTACTTCTACGAACTTCTAACTGCATATTAATAAACAGCTGCACAAAATCATCTTATTGACAATATCAATAAACAAAAAGCAATAGAAAATCTTACTATTAAACCGATTAGTACAGATTTTTTTGCCAGAGTTATTACATATTTTGCCACAAAAAATGAATCACTTAATTACCCTAACTCATTAAATTTTATAAAGAAACTGCCTATCCTGAAGCAGAAAAAATTATCTAAACAAAATTCAACATGATCTACACTATACTATCTTTTATAAAGGAGTCTCTCTTCTTTGAAGAGACTTTTTTCAGTATCTTTGTTTTCTACAAAATACATAGATGCAGCCGCTATCTTATTAAAAGAAACAACTGATGTATTTGACAAGAAAAATAATATAAGTAAGCAGGTGGTAAAGCTTATTTATACAGAAAACTATTTATATGAGGGTCAGATTCAATGTACAGAGCAGACTATGAAATTCTGTACAGCTGTGAAAACTAAGCTTGAAATGATAAATGATCCTGTAGAAGACAACTCTAATATGAGCAAAATATTTTTAACATCTTTAAGCCTCTATAATAAGCCAACCCAATATATCAACTATACAAATACTTTTCATATTAATAAATTACATATAATTATATATAATCATAATACATATTATAACAAGATCTTATTATTTCTCAATCTTCTTACACTTCCATATTCTCAAACTATCAATTCTTTTATTAAACACCTTGAATCTTTCTACTACAACTTTAATAATATGTACAGCTTTATATTCTACCTATTAATTTAAAGAAGAATACAGTATAGCATATATCTATTCCCAGTCTGAATACAGATTTGGATAATGTGATTATTTCACAACATCAGTTGAAAGTTACAAATATTTTTTCTTCATTCCCCTCTCTACTATTTAAGATATTAACTCTCTTAAATCAGAAACTATTCCTGATATGATTAAAGATGATTGGACCTACAATTCATATTATTACTTTCAACAAGGTGTTTATCTTAACCTTGATAATACTGAACATACCACTGACTAAAACCCAAGACCTCTTCCATATTCATCACACCTATGCTTTAACAGATTTCTCAGATATCACAACTTGCCAATACTACTAAAACTACAAACTATTATTTCATTCCTCAATCATCTTAGCCTTTTTGGATATAACCTAGAAAACTTACATATCTATACTTTTACTATCTCTATTAAAAAAGACTATTCTGAAGTGCATATATATCTAGTGTTAGTACATAACTAGATCATAACAGGTCATATTACTAAGTTCAATTATTGAAGTCATATGACTGAGATCATATGACTTTACTAATTGAGCTTATTAATATGGCCTGTTCATATGCCAACACTGTATATATCTACCTTTTAAATCCAAACCAATACTAGATTACTTTGTTCTTTCTAGAGAAGCCCTAAAGCATTACCACAATATTACGCTTAAATCTAATAGCTATATTATATCTAATACACTAACAAATCTATTTTAGCTATTCCATCATCAATATCCCTCACTACAGTCAATACAAATCACCAACAAACTCAACATGCACCACCTAATAGTTTGCAAGATCTTACATTTAATTTAAATATTGCAACACATAATATACAAAAATACAATATGCAAGAAAAGAGACTAATATAGAAAGATTATTGTTTAATTAATAATCTACATATTGTTAGTTTAACAGAAACCAAAATTGCTAACAGCACATTTACAAAATTTCTCAATACTCAACAATACAGATATTATTGGTTTACCTTACCAACCCCTAAAAAAGAAACATGTTTAATACTTTGCAACTATATTCAACCCTATATATACAAAATACTTATCCACTCAGATGAAGCAATTGCTATCAATCTGTTCTTTAAATATGACTATAAACTCAGAATTATTTCTATATACCTATCATCAACTAATACTGTTACATAAAAATTTACACAAGATACTACAATTATTTGGATACAACAGGCATTATCTTGGGAGACTTCAATGCTAATAATGACACCACTATATTATCTACAGTCAAATTTCAACTTCTTAACTATCTACATAATACTAATATATATAACCTGGCAAATTATACAAATAACCTACAAAACACCTAGTATAGTATAAGATACCAAAGTAAAATTGACTACATTTGGGCAAACACTCTTATACTTTACTTACATATTTTTAAAATTGATAACTCACTATTCTCAATCTATAGTGATTACCAAATTCTAATAACCAACTGAATATTTTTTTTTGCATTAGCCAGAACAAACCACAAGTCCATATGTAAGCATAGAGTATACAATTACAAACAAATAACTAAAGAACAATGGAAAAACTTTACTGACCAAGTTAACTTTAATATGACTCGATATAATATATCCATCTCTGCTACAACAACTAAAAGTCTTGAAAAAACTTGGCACAAAATTTTTACTTGTATTATCCAAGTTGCTATACAACACATTTCTAACAGAAAATATACTATTGAACACCTATTTCACTTCTTTACACTTAAAACAACACAGCTTCATAAAGATCTTAAAACTATAAGATGCATTATGCACTGTACTAAAAAGTTCTTCTCTATAATATTTGTTTATTTAATAATATCTCTAACTTAATTGACTGCATTAACACTACTTATAGCTTTTCAATTAACTATTCACCTACTAAACAAACAGAACTAGCAACATGGCTCCAACATATCAAAACATACTGAAAAACACTTTATAATACTAAAAATTTAAAAAATACCCAATATTTACAAAAACATATAAACAAAGCCATTGACAAAAGATGTGATCAACTATTATCTCAACCTAATAAAATGATTAATAGTATACTCAATAGACACAAAGAGGCTATACATTTTCAGAATATTCAAACAGATAGTAATATTATTACTAACTCAGCAGATATTAAACAACACATTACAAATCATTTTAATGAATGGACAGCTTACAAACCTTATAATAATACAATATATAATCAATACTGGCAAACAGAATATGAACCTATCCTTTCTGTTAACTCATCATAGTATAATTCTATACTCGAAAAGATTAGTACAGAAGAGATACTACAAATCATACAACAATTACCAAATAACATCTGAAATTAGTTATGAAATGATTAAATATATAGGCCCCAATATGCTACTTGCAATTACTGCTCTACTTAATCGATATTTTACTACACACAATATATCTAAGCAATGAAAAAATAGCAATATTTATTCTATATTAACAAAGCATCAGTTTGATAACAATCTCAACAACACCTGTCCTATTAGCCTTATTGAATATATACTAAATCTTTATCAACTAACTAACTAAAGTTTTTATTACATACTCTATTCTTAATTCTCACAATTATATTACACTCTCTAGCAACTCTACCAATAACCCAATCTATATACTTAACAATTTCTTGGAAGATGCTAAATATATAAAAACCAGACCTGGATTTTATCACAAAATATGAATAAGGTTTATGATTTAGTAAATATACATCTTCTTAACAAAGCCTTCAATATCTAAATATATCAACTTAACTTATACAAATTATTATCAACCTGCTACAAAACTGTACTAATCGAATTATTACTAACTATGAACTAACATCTTTATACAATATACAAGATGGAATTGACTAAAGAGAGATGATAACACCTCTTCTTTGGTATATTTACCATGATCCTCTTATTATTAGAATTAACAAAATATATACTAAATATATGTCTACAGTTGACTAGATTACTCAACTTAATCCTATCAAATATCAAAATAAATCTATCTCTATATCAGTATTAGTATATATAGATGATATCTTGTGGCTTGCAAATCATTTAAACAATTACAACAAATTACACAAACATCATCTTCATTTTACAAAATAGCAAATATTAAAAGTAAATTCAAAAAAAAAAAAACTCTTTCCGTCAATCACTTACACAAAACTTAACTAAAAATTCGCCAGTATAAAATCCTTAATAACTC
>CAJVPZ010004374.1:0-10027 GCA_910592135.1 Racocetra fulgida | reverse complement strand
AACTTTTAAATTAAGAGTTATTTAATCTTAAAGTTTAAAAAAAAAACTAGCCCTAATATAAATTCTGAAAATCAGCCTATATGAGTTGTCACACCTCCAAGTGGCAGGACAAGAGTCAAATCTCACTGCAGGAACCCTGAATATATTTATATCACACTATTTTTTTTACATTATCTTTGATTATATACTTAATAACACAATTTTCTAAAAAATATAAGTGTAACCATATAATTTTGCTATTTTAATGCTAGTAAACTTAGTAGATATCACATCAATTATCATAACGAACATCTTTTATAGTATATTTAGGGGCTCTTTCACTACCAACGAAATTTAAATTTTATAAAATGTGTTATAGCAGACTGTGTATAATTTAATAGATTATCAGATTTGTAAACTTAGCTGTACTAGCTTGTACTGGAAGGCTGTAAAACATTAGTATGATGTATAGGTTATACAAAACCTGAGTGAAGCAGCCATGTTAATCCAGATATTGAAGTATACAGAAGCCTATTTTGCAAGTTCCGAGTAGAGAGATAGCACAGATCTTTAACAGTACTATATAAAGGATTATCTAAGAGATCTAGACATCAATTTTAGTAATCTGGATAAAGACTGAGTATTTAGCAAGACACTATACTAACCAGGTTGACAGATGAGTAACTGGAAGAAAAGGACCCAACCATGGAGATTAGCAGCAGGTCACAGCCTCTTTAAACTATCTGGATTAGAAGTTTGAATTACTGACAGAACTTAGGTACTAGTGATAGTTTGTATAATAAATACTGAGATTTGGGTGAACTCTACAAAGGCAGTAGTAAATAATGATAATGGCTTTGACTGCAAGTACTTGTTCTTAGACTCAGTATAAGTTACTGAAGTTTAGATTAACCAGATTGTAGATACGGAAAGCTTTAATGATAATATCTCAAGAATAAATTAGTCCTAAGGCTATGACAAGCATTTGGAACTTTTTAACTAACAAATATAATGAAGTTGCTCTGGTAACACAGATAAAGTTGTATTACAAAGGGTTTAAATAGATAATCTTCTAGTTAGGTTACAGGTATAGCAAATAGTGTAGTCTTTATAGCATAATATTGATATGCAGACTACTTAATAAACAATTAAAAGTTATATATATGGCTAGTTGTAATCTTTAATGTATAGGAGTCCTTTTGAGGCTTCAGCTATAGACTTTCTACTTAGCAATATTTAAATAAAAATCTTATGCCAAAGAGGCTAGTTAAAAAAAAATAAAATAAAATAAAATAAATATTCAAAATTAAGAAAATTAAACAAATAAATATTCAAATACAAATTTTTTAATCAGATCAGACATCTAACTAATGTTATTGTTTTCATTTAATATAAAAGAAAAAGATTGTAAGGGGTGTGGCAACTTAGAGTAGTAGTTAAGTTGTCACCTCCCAAGCAGCAGGTCTAGAGTTCGAATCTCACCAGAGACATTTTTAGAAAAATAGGCCTGTGTTTCAATAACAATTATTCAACGATCGGTTGGGTATATTACCTGTAATCTTGGTACTACTATCTCGAAATGGAAGCTCTTGGGCGATCCAAATCCAAGGAACCAGAATAATTGAAACCCATTTGGCAAGACTCGAGTAAGGAGGTAGTGAAGATCTTCGACGATACTATAGAAAAGTCAGAAATCGGAGACCGAAGAACCGGACGAAAACCCTGGGGCAAGAAGGGTCCACCAACCTGGCTGCCGAAGTTGCACCGGAGAAAAAGGTCCTATGTTATGGAATTAGAAACCAAGGGAAGTAAAACTGGAAGGTACTTAAAGCCTAGATACAATGACCTGTCTAGGCTAACTTGTTTGGTAGTTGGGGAGGGATCGGTATAAGGACCGGCTTGATGTAGATATCAGGATCAGAACGAACCTTGCAAGGGCATCAGATACTGGAATTGTGTGATTTAATGGTTCGCCCTGACTGCTAGTGGTGGTTTCGGCTACTGCAGAAGGTATTTGTAGCCTAATCTGGAAGTGCGTAGGACATAGAAAGATTAGGGGGGTATGTACTACATCCTCCCTAAAGCAACCCGATAGTATGAGAACCCTACTAGGTTATCTATAGAATTAGAATATAAGTAGTATAGCAGATGTTAATCTGGGTGGTCTTCAATAAGAAGCAGTACAAGGTTATGGATTGGTGTGATTGTAGTGGTGGTGCAGGACCAGGGACGTTAGAGGGTTTAAATAGGTAATCTCCTAGTTAGGTTATAGGTATGGTATATAGTGTAGAACCTTCGGACGGACTACTTAAATTAGACAACCAAAAGTTGCACGTGTGGCTATATGTACTCTCGCTAAACCAAGAATGTACTACTAAAATATCTAATAAAAATCTAACCTTCTGCGACATTGCGAAGATAAAAAAAAAAAAAAAAAAAAAAGAGATTGTTACTTCAAGTGTAGATAATGCTAAGAAAAAAACAGTCTAAAGTTTTTTTTTTGATATTAAAGTGACCTTTTTGTTATATTTTTTATTTAATTATAGTTTAACTTTTGAAATATGATATACTTATACTATATATATTTGAAGAGTATAATTAGCCACACATACAACTTTTGGTTGCCTATTAAAGTAGTTTGCTTATTACTAAGTTCTAAACTAATGTCATACCTATAACCCAACTAGAGAGTTATCTATTTAAACCTTCTGTATCTATATATATTATTCTATAATCAAGTGAAAATACTAGTACTTCTTTATTTTTAGATACTGACTTAAAACTACATTATCCTCAAGATAAACCTACTAGAGCCTTCTGTATCTGCAATTTTGCTGACCTAGTTTTCAGTTAATATACATAAGGCATAACCTACTACTTGCACATTAGTTCTATAGCAGAAGAGTTCTTTAGCTATTTTGTAATAGCCAGTTTTTTGTAACATTTTAACTATACTATAGTCTGATCACTGCTATACAACCTACTTCTTGCCTTTATAGAGTTCACTCAAACCCCAGTACTTCTTTCAAGACAACCTAATACATTTTCTTTTTAGTACCCTCTAGACAGAATTGGCAATGAACTTTCATAGGTCGAAAATTTTTAATATAAATAGGCAATTAATAGCTGATATATGACAAAACAAATATTATACAATCGGATAGAAGATTGTTTACTAGCTAATACAATCATACTAATATCGGCCTTATATCATAAGAAGATAGCTTGATGATAAACTAAATATTAAAAAATAAACTAAAAATAAAGCTGATATTATAAGGCTTAATATAATTAATAAATATACGACTATGATATAAACCAATATACTAATGATTATATACATTATTAGAAGATATTATATTGAGTAATTAATTTTTAGTCATAAATCAAATTATGCCGATAAACTTTTTATTTATTATGATATAATTATAATTTTATATATAATTCGAAGATAATCAAACAATTATATCAGTTATTGTTTTTAATCTAAAATATAGGCCGATATATAATGATAAATACAGATATAATTATGATTTAATATATTTAATAAAGATATTACTCTGATTCTATACATGTATTTTTTTAAACTTAACTTAAGCCGATATTCTGTTGATTAGTTTAATTTTCGATTTTTATAGAATGATTATGTTCAATATATATAAATTATATGAAGATAGTTTATGATATTATACGATTTGGATCAAATATAGTATAGGTTACCCTTTTAAAAAACTATTTAATTTACTAATTTTATATAGTAATTTTATTATATTTATATTATAATTAATATTTTAATCATATTAAAAAGCTAATTTAAAAGATTATAATATAGTAATTAAAAGATTTTTAAAAGATTTTATTAAGAGGTAAGCTATATTATATTTGATCCTACGATTTTATTATTTATCATTGCTTATTTAAAATTTTGGCTAATATACTATGATTTGATGAATCTGAATAATATCTTCGTTAACTTTATTTAATCATTATTATATTGGTATAAATTTTTTTTTAAGTTTAATTTAAGCTGATATTTTGTTGATTAGTTTAGTTTTCAATTTTCATGTTCAGATTTTTATACCATATATAATTTCTTCGAAGATATTTTATTTTGTTGATTTTATTATTTATCATTGCTTATCAAAAATTTTGGCAGATAGATAATGATAAATACTGATATATTACGATTTAATTTATTTAACTAAGATATTATACTAATTCTATAAATTTATTTTTTTAAATTTAACCTAAGCCGATAGTTTGTGCTAAATTAGCATTCCATTTTCATATACAAATACTATTATTATTTATATAATCTGTTAAAAGATATTTGTTGATTTTATTAATTATTATCAATATCAATATATATATTTTTTTTTTTATTAAGGTGAGGTTTTGCTTTTATCTTTATTAATAATTTGTATTAAGAATCCACAAGGGGTTTCTCTGGCCAAAGCCATATTTTACAAATTTTTATACAAAAATAAGACTCAGACTATTTTATCTGTAACCTAAACTTACTAGAGTGGTTAAAACTTACCTAGATTTGATAATTTATTATATTATTAGTTGGTATACTATATTTAATCTAGTGTTTCAATCCATTATCCGCTTATCTATTTATCTATCAGATACCCGAATCTGAATTTATTCGGATATCTATTTTACTATTAATATCCAGATAATTATCTGATTACCCTTCGGATTATCCAGATATCTGGACGATTTGGATTATCCGGATAATTGGATAGGGATAAACGGATGACGGATTTATCTGAATTGAAACTCTAATTTAATCCATTGAATTGTCTATAAAGATATTTTTCTAATAGCTTTTCCAAGAGGTAGACATGTATTATCAGTATGTTGTTGGTCTGGTAGACCACAGGGACAACTGTAAGTATGGGTATTCTGTATTGATTATATGTATGATTACTTGTGGGATTGATAATTTGTTGATTCAGAATTTGTGTTTGGTTAGGTCAAGTAGGGATGTTGTTTTGTTGTTTTCATTTAGATAATTTTATACAGTAAGGTTTTCAGATCTGGTTGTGAATATTTTGTGTTAGTTGCAGTAATAGTTGAATAGTAATATTGGTAGCTGTTTGAATAGAATCTGTATATTCTCTGATTGTTTGTATTAATATTGTAGGAATGAATCCTTGTATAGTAGAATACAAGTTTGTGTTGTTATTATTGCGATTATCAAGTGAGAAGACTTGATGATTGATGAGTTTAGTATGTAATTTCTAGAGGTCAGTTTTTGATATATTGAGTTTGTTTGGATGGAAGAACTGTTATATTGTATCTCTAATTATCGTATGGGTCTTATGTAACAACCTGTGCTTTTTTTGAAAGCTTATTTACACTGGTCTATATGAAAATCATGTGACATATGATTTTCATATAGACCAGTGTGAATTTAGTTATTTTACAAGCAAAAACTGAATTCAGTTTTTGCTATAAAACTGTGTATTAATATATGAGTTTGGTATTTTTTTATAATTGGACAAAGACTTTTATTTAACTGAGTATTTTTTATAATTGTAATAGATTGGGCAAAGACTTTATTAATTGGGTATGTTTTTTATAATTGTAATAGATTGAGCAAAGACTTTTATTAACTGAATATTTTTTTATAATTGGATGAAGACTTCTATTAGCTAGATATTTTTATAATTATAATAGGTAAAAACTTTTATTAGCTGAGTATTTTTTTATAATTGTAATAGATTGGATGAAGACTTTTATTATCTGGGTATTTTTTATAATTGCAATAGATTGGGCGAAGACTTTTATTATCTGGGTATTTTTTATAATTGCAATAGATTGGGCAAAGACTTTTATTATCTGGGTATTTTTTATAATTGCAATATAGATTGGGTGAAGACTTTTATTATCTTGGTGTTTTTTATAATTGCAATAGATTGGGCGAAGACTTTTATTATTTGTGTATGTTTTTATAATATAATAGATTGGGCAAAGACTTTATCTAACTGGGTATTTTTTTTTATAATTGTAATAGATTGGATGCTGAAGATATATTATAAATTGTTTTTTTTTTTACAAGTAGTTAAATGTGTTTTTTTTTAAAAAAAATTTAAATGGTTAGAACAAAGACTTCAATTAATTGTATATCTTTTAATATTGTAATTAGCTGGGACGAAGATTTTTAAAAAATTATAATTGGCTAGAATGAAAACTAATTAGTCGTGTGTTTTTTAATATTGTAATTGGCTGGAGCGAACAAATTATATTGACAGAAACGAAGACTTCAATTAGTTGGTTGTTTTTTGTAATATTGTAATTTATTAGTGTTTTTTTTTAAATTGCAATTGTTGGGCAGCAAAGGTTTATTCAATACAAAAGTTTTTTTTATAGTTTAATTATTATTGTTGTTAAGTGACGCACAGGTTGCTACGTCAGACCCTTACGATAATATAGTTATTATATGGATATGTATGTGTAAGTTAGTTAAACACCGATTCATATTCAATCACATGGCCTTTGGCCACGTGCTTTCATATGAACCGGTATGTAACTAACTTATACACACATATCCATACAATAACTATAATTTATTGAGTTTAGGTTTGATTAGTTAAGGCATACAAGCTAGTGTAGTTAGCTTTTGTGTGCATTGTATGTAATGCAGTTATTTGTTGAAAATAGTGATAGATACAGTATATGTTGGTGAGATAAAGCTGGAAGTATATTAAGCATAAGTTTAATTCTGTAAGTTTTTTCTTAGCAGAGTCTAAAACTAGTGTAGGTGAATGATTTTTTAAAGTTGTTATTGAGATATAGCCAGGTTGCATTCTAGTTAATTTGTGGTGACAGGGATATAGTATTATCCATACGGTGTTGTGATGACCACATGGCTATAATATGGGCATTGTATATATTTTTGATAGATCTGCGGGTTGGCTGTTCGAATATATATATCTCATGTTGTATGTAATATAAAGGGTTGTGAATGTTATTATATTTAAATTGGAGTGTTGTAAGGTGATTGGTATTTTTTTATTTTTTGCCAGATTATCAGCTGTATTGTTAAAAAAGTTATCACTGTGTGCAGTGACTTTTTAAAAAGTAATTATAAGTTTGTATGCTGTAATTATATTTAATAGAGTATGTCAGATTGGTCAATAGTTGTAGGAATATTGTTTGTTAGGTGTAGGTGGTAACTGTATTAGTTTGCTGAATTTGGAAATTATTAATTGTGAATCTGTATAGATTGTTATATGACTTTCTTGAGAACATATACTGACTGCAGATAGTATTGCTATGAGTTTAGCTTTATAAGATAAGGGCCATAAGTTGATCTCTACCGAGTAAGTATTTAATATAGTGTCATTAAGAACTTGGACCCATCCAATTCACATTGTACATTGTTCTGTTGATATATTTTTAACTAAACCATCAGTATCAAAAGCTAGCTCTATATATTGACTATTGTTATCTGCAATTCGTTGTAGAGTTCTGGATGATTGGTTATCTGTAAAGATTTCAAATATTGTGCTATTGTAGATAGTAATTGTTGGTAGTGTGGGTATAGTAATAGGATTACGTAATGCGATAAAGTATAGTAAGTCTAATAGATTAGCATAGAGGTTAAGTTTGTTAGAAGGGTTGTATATTTTCCTTCCTATGAATTTAGTGGCAGAATTGGCTGCAATACTAAATGTACATTTGCTTGAAATACGAGTAGAGTTTAAAGTACATCCTGTGCATGGTGTGCAATTATAGTTTGGTGAAGAGTAAAGATTTGTATATTGATGATTGAACTCTATATTCTAGTGTGTAATAGATATAGTATCATCCAGTTGGTTATATCTTCTTGCTTTTTCAAGAATTATATTCTGATCTGTATTGTAGGTAATAAGCCAGGGTTTGAGTTTAGTTTTGAAGTGTCTAGTAGTAAATGATAGTAAGTTTATATTAGTTAGCTCTAGTAGTAGGTCTATTTGTCTTGTATCTAAATTTGTGATAATTTTGTTTTCTAGTGTTGTGAATCACAAGAGCTTACAGCCTTTAGGCAGTTGTTATATTCATGGTGAGATATGTTTCCAATCTAGTAAAGTTGAGTTATCATATAATGTAAGTTGTTCTAAGTAAATAATTTGTTTGTAACATAGTTGTTTTTTGAATTGTAAGTATAGGTTATGTGTATTTAATACTTTTTCAATTGGGGTATATGAGTATTGAAGTATATAGGGACAGAGATAGTTTAAATAAGTATTAATATGGAGTTGAAGGTGGTTAAACAGTTGTATAATTTTGTATGTTGTTGTGTTTTTGTTAGATCTATCAATTATTGGCAGATGATGTTGTAGGATATTAGTTGTTGACTACAGATTGTTTTGTAATTGTTGAAGTCTGATATGTGTACTACTTCCTATAAGGTTTTGATTATTAATTCTAAGTAGGAAGTTGGAGATATGGTGTTGTAGTTGGATATCCCATATATTTTTAATGCTATAGATATTATGGTTAAGTATAGTGCTATTAGGTGTAGTAATTGGTAGTTTTGCTTTGTGTTTGACGGTTGTCAAGTATTGTGCTAGAATTGTATATATATTATATGATAGTACTATATTATGTATACGGTATTCGAGAATTGGAATAATAACATTGTTTATGATATAAGTAGCCTGTTTGTCAATAATGTTTTTGGTTTTAAGTATATCATTAAGTCTAAATGCTTCCTGTTTGATAAGTTTGATTTGTGTAGCATATTTTAAAGTTGCTGTAAACCAGCATTCTAAAAATTTAAATAGAGTGTATTGAGGTTGTATTTGGATTGTATAATCTATGAAGTTGATTTGAGGTATTGAACAGGTGTTGGATACTAAGATTGATTTGTATGAATTTACTTTGATATGGGCTATTGTATAAAATGAGGATGCAGTTTGGATGATTTGTTAGAGTTGACTTGCTGATTTTGCAAGCTATAGTGTATCATCCATATATACTAGAACAGGTGTTGAGGATGATTCAGATTGGTATTTGTTTGGATTGAGCTGAGTAAGCCATTTGACTGTAGAGAAGTATTCTAAATATTTTTTAAATATATAGTTGATTAGAGGATCATAGTATATTCACTATAAGAGAGGTGTTATAGTCTCTCCTTGGTCTATACCATCTTGTACTGTATAAGGAGGAGTAAGGTCTAGGTTAGTGATTATTTGGTTAGATCGGTTATGTAGTAGGTTTGTAATAATGTTTATGAGTTGAGGTGGCATGTTAAGTCACTGTAATGCTCTAGTGAGGAGGTTTATATTTACTGAGTCGTAGGCTTTACTCATGTCTTGCAACAGGATCTATATTTGTTTCTTACTACAGTTGGCATCTTCTAGAAAGTTGTTGAGGATATGTATAGGGTGATTAGTTGAGTTGCCAGAAAGAGCAACATAGTTATGAGGATTAAGTATGGAATGAGTTGTGAGAACTCATGTTAAATGGTTGGTGTAGATTTTAGTATATAATTTTTTGGTATATTCAATAAGACTAATTGGATGGGTATTGTTAAGGTTATCATCAAATTGAGGTTTTTTGGATATGTAGTAGATTCTGCTGTTTTTCCACTGTTTTGGAATATTTTGCATGAGGATGCATCTGTTAAAGAGTGCTGTAAGAGCTGATAATATGTTTGGTCCAGTATGTTTGATCATTTCATAACTGATACCAGATGGGCTACATGCTTTATTATTTGGAAGTTGTTGTATTGTTTGTAGTACTTCTTCAGTACTGATCTCTGTAAGTATAGGTGCATACTAGTTTGAATCAATATCAGAATTAGGTTGGTATTCTGTTTGCCAATATTCATTAAATATAGCTTCATTGTATAGATGATGAGATGTCCAGTCATTGAAATGGTTGCTAATGTATTGTTTGATTTTTGTAGGATTAGTGATAATATCAGTATTAGTTTTAATATTATATAGGATTGATCTTTAGTATAGGTGGATATATATAATTATTATACAATTATAACATATATAACTTAACTATTTTGAACTAATTTAAGTGATTTTATAAATTATTA
>CAJVPZ010004373.1:0-10027 GCA_910592135.1 Racocetra fulgida | reverse complement strand
ATGTCTGAGCTTTTATTCTTGCATGTAATTTTTATTTTTATTTGTACTTGTACAAGTAGTAGTATTTCTATATAACTAAAAATACTTATATTAGTAAATTATAATTCTTTATATATACTGCAAATGAGATATTACTGAGTATAATTTTTTTTATTGAATAAATAGGATATTAGTATTATTGTAAATACTGTATTATGTAAGAATAAGAAAAAAAAAATAAGAATAGAAATAATACATTACCCATTTTGCTTGCTATTGGCATAGTCTATAATTTACTTGATTCTAAATGCTAAGAATAAGTCAGATTTGGTTTTTCAATCTTTCTTTTTTTTGTAATTTTTTCAATTTTTCTGTTGACCAAATTTTCTATTCACCAACTTCTGGTAATGCACGTGCAAAGATGTATCCACAGTTTTCTTCATCCGTGGGCCAAGCCTATTTATGATAGTTAGAAATGTCTGCAATAGTACCTAATTTCGTTTTGTCTAAATATATAAATAATAAGATCAGTTATGTGACTTTGTTTCTTTTAGATGAATAATTAGATTTTTTTTTTTGTGAACTTTCAAAATGATTTTGCAAATATTCTTTTTTATTCATTGCAAATATTCTTGTTTTTATTTCATTTATATATAGAATATAATTCAATAATTCAAATATTTATTTACTGTTATTTTGATTAGGTTTAAATTTGCTGTCTTTGTACCTGCTATATCTTTGATAGCTGATTCTATATCATCTCCTGTATTAACATCGTATCCAAGTTTTATGTACCTTTTTATAGCTTGTGAAATCTTTATATAAATGATTAGTAGCTTTTCTTTTTTTTATCTACACATCAAAACTAAGTATACCTGAGTATGGTGACTATCGATTGTTGTCTTAGCCTCACCTGCTTCAAGAAAAATCCATTTTTGAGGAATTATATCATACCACTCTTTCCATTTTCTAACAATTAACATTAATTCTGTGCAATGATAATGCATTCCATTATCTGACATAATGGTTACCCATTTGGGTTTGGATCAATTGTTTTGAATACCGTATGCAAGAATGATGCAGTATACCATGCATCTTGACGAGTATCGTCAGACCAATGATCTAAAGTTTGAATATTTAGTTGATTTTGTTCTATATTTTTGGTATAAACAAGTACAGAGTGGAGCCTCTATCCATGTTTTCCAAAAAACTCAGCTTTTGTTTCTCTTGCACTTTGAGGTAAAATTCTCATCTTGTAATCTACAATTATTACTGCATCTTTATCATCTAATTCATCTAAATTTGTTCGAACATGAATATTCAAATAAGTCTTTCGAGCATGATGAGCCATCCATGCTATAAATTTTTGCATATATTCATCTAAAGTTTCTGAATGTTGTTCATTTAATACATCTTTTAATTTGTCAAAAAAATAAAAAAGACCTTCACATTTTATACAAGTAATTGGATGATCAAGATCACAGACTCCAAAAGCATATTGTATGCAATGGCTTATACAAGAATTGTAAACTGGAATGCCAGTTAATGAAATTTTAAGTTCTTTAGAATAGTCTCTTTGTATATATCGCCGTAATTCTTGTGATTGTTTCAATAATTGTCTCTAATAAAAAATTTTATTTAGATTTAATTGTGAAAATAATTTTATAAATAAAATTTTATTACCTTTAGAATATTATCTGTGATATGTGCAAAAATTATAGTTTCGATATCACCAAATACTATATATCCACAATCGTTATATGTTGAACAGAGACCACCAAGATTTTCTCGATATATATATTGACCTCCTTCCAAACATGTCATAAAAGATGTACGATACATACCATTTGGATATTCTTCTGAAAACCTTTTCCATAATGCTTGTTTAGTGTCTTGCAAATATAAAATAGGCTTTCCAGTTTTTGCATCTGTTTTATACGAACTCATATTGACAAACTCTTTATTATTCAAAAAATTTTCAATTTGTTTGAGCATTTCATTCATAAATCTTTGTCTATGAATTACTGGTTTTACAATTATTGGAGCTCCATAACCATCACTACGTGCATGTTTTCTAGATTTTAATATAGTATGTTTTCCAACCTTTATATAAAAGTAATAATTAGAGTAAAAAGAAATAAATAAATAAATAAATAAAATAAATATATTTACATTTAGATTTTGCTCTAATTCCTTATATGTAAATTCATTAGCGATTATAGAAAGGATACGTCTTTTTTCGTCTGAATTTTTTTTATTATATGCAAGTGCATGTTCAAAACATTCCCAAAATATTTTTGTTGAATTGGGCATATTTTTTGAAATATTGGTAAGGAATCCTCTTTTATATAATGTAGCAAAAGCTACTTTATCTGCTTTTCCATTTATGGATTTTGTCCATAGCTGATACTAATACGAAGAATTTATTTTATTATATTATTTTTTGAAAAAATAACAAATAAAATAAGCAACGGGAAGCAAAAACCTGTAAATCATTTCACTAATGAATAAAATATTTTACAGGTTTTCCCTTCTCATACTCAAATTATAAAAAAATCATTACATCTGATTCTTCTAATGACTAAGGAGTTATATTAGTTGTGCCAGCAGCATGCAACATAGTTCTCTATGCACCTAGTTCACGATCACTAAATTCATATCCTGATGGATAAATAGCACATAATGAAAGATATAATTCAATTATTGGATTTTCAGATTCTTTTCAATTTTTAAAAAAACTTTTCCAATTAGCGTTTACAATTGTTCTTCTTTTCAAATAATAATCAAATAATTGTTTTAAAATATCCTTATTATTCCAATCATTAGGTGTACATTTTGCTATACTATATTGTTGAATTAGATTTTTTGTAATTGAATTATAAAGCCCAAAAAGCTGTATGCCAGTAAATTTTCGTAATTGTCCTGTTTTTTGCCATACTTGATTTGGCGTGTCTCCAACAAATTGTTTTTTCAAGGTAGATTCTTGATATATTTCAATAATACATTTTTTATCTTCTATTCGTGATACAAAAACTGCTAGTTTTTTTTATATTGATGAATTAATGAAGCTTGAAAACCCGGACTAGCATAATACCATTTTTCATATGAAAAAACACCAATACTATAGATAAAGATATTATTACTTCCTAATTTAATATTGAAAGGAATAAATTGAATATCTTCTTTTAATTTTTTAATAATATTATTATCATTCCAACCCATTATTTGATATTCTGAATAGCAAGTACATGTATTAAAACACTGTCTATATACATTAGAAATTGCTTTTGTAGGACTTGTTTCGGTTGCAGTATATATTCCACTTTGACAACAATATACTGGTAATAGTGCAGTATTTTAAGAGCCAGTTTGTATAGTTATAAAAAAATCTTTATTATTCAAACAAACTTTAACTTTTTGTCCAAGTCTAATCAGAAGTATAGTTTGATCTTCATTTGAAAGTAGCCACTAATAAAAAGAGTAAGGGCCATAATGTAATTCTGAAACTAGTGAGCCCAGTGTTAATAAGATAATACGAGAATTTTGAGACATTTTAATAGTTACTAAAGGTGGTCATTAAGAGATTCAAGTTTATTATACCGATTTATTATAACACTTATCCCCAAATGTATTAAATGATAATCATATGATCTAGTGCCGATCTTTCACAGATTTTAACTTAATTCTATTTAATCACCCCTCTATATGATTACTAAAAAGTGCTAGATAAATTGGATATATATATCATATTAGATTTTAAAGGCAAATTTAGAATATTTATATAATAATATTTGTTATTATTAAGATAAGTATGCTTTTTGTTTTAATTTTTTTTTGATTAAGCAATAGTATAAATTTCTTTTTTGAATTTAAGTTATAACTTATTTTGCTACTTACTGCATAGTATTGTATAAAGCAGACAATCATATATATATTTAAATTTTCAGGTTCAATGTTAAAAAAATTAGTAATCTAATTCGAAAAAGTTATTTTACAATTATACTTAAGCCTAAAGATGCTAAATTGTAATGAAATGTCTTTGTTTGAGATATTTCTTTCTTTTGTTGAGAATAACTTACTAGAGTAACAAGAAATATGATAATAAGTAATACTATAAACAATAATGATCATTATTTAAAAGATGTGCATACAATTACATCTCAACATGATATGTAGAAATCAAATTAGTTAGAGAAATAACTAATAATTAACATACATATATATGTATATCATTATGCATGATCATAATTATACAAATAGCATATTTGATTTTGGTATAAAATATCTAATATTAATTTAAAATAAAGACAATGTCGATAATAAAATTAGCAATAGTGCTAACTATAAAATATTTTTTAAATATAAGTTATTGAGTTGATATCTATATTGGATTGTTTGATTAAGTATAATGCATATATCATAATAGTTTTTTTAGATTATATATTCAACATCTTAATATTATTTGTATTTGTTTTCTAATTTATCATGCTAATATGATTTTAATTTTAATCATCAGCACTTTTGTTTGGTGATTTATTGTACTGCAATAATCGCACTTATAATTAATATATTGTGATAGGAATGATTGTGTATATAATTAATTTATCATGCTAGAATGATTGTACTTATAATTAAAATATAAATCTTAAAGATAGCACTTTTTGAATAAAATCTTTTACAAAAAATAGTTTTTTTAAAAAATTTATCACTTAATCAACAGTCATGTCAAACTGTTTAAATTGTCTAAATAAAACTAAATTAAAAACTTTTAAACTAGGAGATTATCTTTAATACTCTACAATTACTTATAAAGAAAAAAAATAATATAGCACAATAGTTATTTAAATATTTTATAGAGACAGAAGAGTTTTATCTAGATGTTTCTCAACTTCACTATATATTGTCTTTTAAAAGTATCTAATCTTCAATAATTATTCTGTAAGAACTAGCTGAGGATGTAGTGAAAATCAGTAAACCATTCAGTGTAAAATAGTATATAAAAATAAAAGCCCAGAATTTCAAATTCGATTTGGTAACTTTTTTAAATATGAAGTTAAATTATGTATATCTGTTTTCATGACCGCAACAAATTATAGAAAGGCTATAAATAAAACAAGTTGATTATCTGGACCATTATTGTTTAGATTACAGCTTCAGATGCTTAGAGAATCTTGAAATAGGCAATATTTAATTAATTCAGCAAATCATAATAAGCATACAAAACATAATTTAATTAAACTTGCAGATCATTATTTTGAATCAGCACTTGATAAGCATATAAAAGATGTTGTAGCAATGATTAAAAAAACATTTATTCAAAATTCTGTGTTTAAATATTATAAAAAAGACTCTATTTTATTAAAGTTGTTTGAATATACTATTAATAGCCAAAATTATTATTTTAGCTTTAGAACAAATAATGTACAAAAAGAGTGTAATATATATATATATTTTTTTTTCCTCACAATGTTACGAATAGGTGAATTTTTATTAGGTATTTAAGTAGTATATTTACCACCATCTACAATTATGCTGGCCTATAATCTCATGCTACTATATTTAAAGACCACCCAGATCAATATGTATTATACTACTTGTGCTCTAATTCTATAGATAACCTAGTAGGGTTCTCATACTTACCAGGTTACCCTAGGGAGGATGTAGTATATACCCCCCTAATCTTTCTATGTCCCACACATTTCCAGACTAGGCCTTTTTAGTAACTTATGCCAAGTTCGAGAACAAGTACTTGCAAGTCAAAGCCGCTACAGTTACCTACTACTGCCCTTGTAGAGTTCACCCAAACCCTGATACCTACTTTATGGACTCCCTTTTATACCTCTGGAAACCTAAACTCCCAATCCTACAACCTGGAAGGGTAGAACCCTTCCTCTGTTTTTCTTTGTTAGGCTGGTTGGTATAGTGCTTTTGCTAAATATCTTGGTCCTGTCTGGTTTTCTGGTATCTGGTTGATCATCCTTTACATAGTAACTATCAAAGATCTGTGCTACCTCTCTACTCAGGTCTTGCCAAGCAGGCTCCCGTATCCTGTAAATTCGCTAAATTTATCTGGTAATTTATTTGAGTTTTGTATAACTCATACATTACACTACATGTTCTATTACCTCCTAGTACAAGCTGATATGACCACCATTACAGATTCTATAACCCAATAGAATACAGTCTTCCAAATGCATTTTCTATAATTCAAAATTTCATCACTGGTGAGATTCGAACTCTAGTCCTACTGCTTGGAGGTGCGACAACTTGCCAACTTCACTAAGTCATCACATCCTTAGAGTGTGATATTTTAAATATAGTTAAAATAATAGATTCAAATTATATTTTTTACAATGCTTATCAAAGTTTAGCTACAATAGATTATTATTTATCACATGAACACCTTGTTGTAATTGAATAAAATAATTTAATTCAAAGAATAACTAAAGACATTCTAATTAAATTTGTTAATATAAATACGAAAATAGATAGCTTAAAAATTGTTAAAGATAATATTAAAGATGATATTAAAAAAAGGGTTTGATAATATAGATTTTTATAAAGTTTTAAACTCAGTGGATGTTAGTAGATATCATGATTATAAAGAAATTTTTTGATATTTAATTCTTTATTTAGTATGTAAAGATATATTATCAATTAATAATTCAATAATCTATTTGCGAATTTCTGGTGATGGCTAAAATATAGATCAGAAAGTTAAAAATATTATAATTACCTTCATAATTCTTAATAATCAAGAGCATCATCATATGCCTAGTTGTTTCTAAGGATTGAACCCAGATAGAAATTGTTATTATATAATTACCCAAAATATATAATAATTTATTCAAATAATCTGGGTAATTTAATAATATCTGGATAGAGATTTTCTCAACAGGTTTAAGCTTTAGTTGTTACTATACTATTATATTATCTTTAGAAATTAAGAAATATAAATTGCTTGATGTTATATTAAATCTGTTTCTTAATAATTTTAAAGATCTTAAGGTTAATGTGTTGGAGGTTGAAGATACTCTTTAGTACTATGAACTGTATTTTAGTAGTGATTGAAAATTTCTCTTAGACTAAATACAGTCAATTCAAATTATTTTTGCATTTGGTGTTTTTGTTCCAAGTATGAAATTGGTAATATAATATGGGACTGTTGTATTATAAAGTTAATAAGTGATAAAGGGTGTAGCGACTTAGTGTAGTTAGTAAGTTGTTGCACCCCCAAGTGGCAGGACAAGAGTTCGAATCTCACCGGTGACGAAATTCGAATTTGTGGAAATGCGTTATGATAAAACTGTATGACATGTCGATCGGGTTAGCACCTGCAATCTTGGTCTCACCAACTTGTATTGGGAGGTTGTGGAATGTAGTGTAATGCATGAGTTACACAAAACCCAAGTGAAGCAGCCAAATAAATCCAAGGGATTGGGGGATACAGAAGTCCGCTTGGGAAGTCCTAAGTAGAGAGGTAGCACAGATCTTTAACGATGCTATGTAAAGAATTATCATCTGGGGAACCAGACACCGAAGTCAAACTGAACGAGGACCGAGTGTTTGGCAAGCACTACACCAACTAGGCCGCCGGATTAACTGGAGGAAAAAGTATTCATTCGGAATACTAGGAGACACCTACTGGTCCCTCCTGGGCCATCTTGATTGGAAGTTTAAGGAGCCAATGGTTGGCATCGAAGTACTGTTGATAGTCCGTAAAGTAGGTGCTGGGGTTTGGGTGAACTTTGCAAGAGCACAGAGTAGATAATGGTAGCAGAGGTAAAAAGCCGCAAGTACTTGGCCATAGCCTAAGCGTAAGTTACCAAAAATCTAGGTGATATATGTGTAGGACATGGACTGCTCTGGTAGGTTTATCACAAGGATAAAGGACTCCCCTATATAATAGTGTGTGTCTGCTTTAAAGTCCTAAGGGGCTTACACAGCAGTTCCTCTTTGAGAAGAATATCCCGACAGTGCTAAGTTGATCAGAGGGTTTAATTGGATAACTCAAGTAATAGTGGGTTACAGGTACGGCATCTAGTGTAGTTTATATGGGTTACATATGCAAGACTGCTTAAATAGACAACCAAAAGTTGTATATATGGCTAGAATATATCCTCATTAATATAACAAAGTCAGAGGTAGCCCATGTGGTTATCCTAGCATTTGATCTAAAGTTCAATAAAACGTGCCAGACCCCAAAATGGTCACCTTAACATTAAAAAAACAAAAAAAGTTAATAAGTGATTTAAAAAATAATAACTATATTAACATATCTGGTTATATCAAACTGCTACTATTTGATATGATTCTTTTGTCCAACTATGTATTTAATGAGCTGCATATATTATTACAGATTAAAAATCAGCTCTGAACTTTAATGTTGTAGAAATTAAAGAATAGAATTTATTTAATAATATCAGCTACCAAATTATTGTAGATGAAATAGATCTTTTTGGTATTAAATTTTAGTTTTGGAAAGAGTTCATCAAGTAAAAATACACTTTTTTTTTTTTTTTTTTCACTTAGGCAATCTTGCCTTTAGTCTCCTTTATTACTTTACGATTGTATGGTATTACAAAAGGCCTTAGCATAATATTTAGAAGTGGCATCCCGCAGTTACTTCAAGAGCACTTACAAATGATTGGCCACACTAAGCAGATACATCTTTATGAATATATCACAATAAGTTTCAAAATAGAAACACTATCTTTCTCAGACGAACACTATCAGACCACTGCTCTACAATAGGATATCACCAATCTGATGACATCTTCTCATAAGGAAGTGGAAAGAAAAAAAATTTTTTACTAACATTAACACTAATACTAAAGGAGAGATACTAAAAAAAAAGAAACTAAAACTAAAAAACAAATACAAAGATGAAAGGGGGAAGAAAAAGAAAAGAGAATCTGATAAGTCACAGTTATAGGCCTGTGTTAGGCCTTAAAAATTACATATTAATAGGTAAAGAAGCTCTGTATCTAACTCTATTTTAATAATATATATATAGTAAAAAAATCATTAAAAAAAAGACAGCTAAATAAAACAGAGTAGCCCAAAATATGAAAGTCTTGAAGTATTGTCAAACAGTTTTTCCGGTCGAAGCACGTATATCATTTGTGTTGTTATACAGTCTGTATATGGTTGCTTAATCCAGATGTCTGCACGATATCCCGTTATAGAAGTCTCATCCATTTCTAGACAGGTAAACAATACCAACTTGTTTTAGAAAATTACGTGTTGATCTTTTGAAGGGGATAAGCTAAAACACCCACTTTTTGACAAAATTTTCTTGAAAAAAGTGATGGGTCAACGAAACTTTTCTGTGATTGTTCCTTGTAAGTTTTACGGTTGTATAGATATACCTTAAGCTTGTAATACTCCTAGTATCATCCTAGACATTCTGTGTTTTCAAAATATTCTTCTGGTTTGGATGCCGAATAGGCAGAGGAGTCCGCCAAAAGAAGAGCTTGACTTTTACTAAAACCAGTTCAAAGTAGACTGCTTTCCAGTTTTACACTTTTGGTACTTCATCGACAACACACCTACTTTTATAGAACCAAGTTTATTATTTACTTAAGCGTCTTCTATAGCGCTGATCGTAGTTCGGTTTCTTGTTTTTTGTTGATCAGATGATCGTCAAAAAGAGTTGTTTACTATCCTATATTTTTAGAAATACACATTATTGTCTAGCAATAATAAAATTAAAGTATTAAAAATAGAATATTCTATAGAATAGGTGGGCAAACTCCACCAACTTCACAACTTCAATATTAAAAAATTAATGATTACTAATTATTAGCAGCTTATTTCTTATATTGCCTACCTATTCTTTAGTACATCTTTAAAATATTTTAATTTATCTACTCTTTTTCACCCAAGCTGAGTCTAACTAATTTGGTTTTGTGAAACAAATTTATTGAACTATATATGGTGATGTATAATTAGGATAGTGACCCTTTATATTTAAGGGTAGGGTGTACGTAGATCATTTTTCATATGATCTACGTGGTATATTAGATTTTTATATAGTAAATAAAAA
>CAJVPZ010004372.1:0-10027 GCA_910592135.1 Racocetra fulgida | reverse complement strand
TGCTTTAGGAACTTTTGAAGCTTCAAATAGTTGGTGCCAGAGATTTATGAGCAGATATAATCTTGTGCTTCGGTGCCATACAAAACTTGGGCAAAAACTTCCTCGTGACTTAACTGAACAATTAGATCATTTTTATGAATTTATCAAAAAGTCATAGCGTATAAATAATTATGACTTATCCTGTATTGCCAATATGGATGAAATGCCCATCTACTTTAACATGGTTGGAAATCTTACCGTAGATCATTGTTCAGCAAAAACAGTTCAAATAAGAACTACAGGCAATGAAAAAAACCGGTTTACGTGTGTTCTTGCAATTCTGGCTGATGAAGTTAAACTCCTGCCCATAGTAATTTTCAAAGGCAAAAAACTTCCTAGAGGTCCCTTTCCCTTGGGTATTGTTATTAAAATGCAAGAAAACGGGTAGATGGACAAAACTTTAATGAATGAATGGTTAGATGAAATTTGGAGAAAAAGGTTTTCAACCTATGAACAAAAACGTAGCTTATTAGTGATGGATTCTTTTGAAGGACACTTTACTGACTCTGTTAAGGCAAAATGTAATGAACTGAACACGGTTAGAGGCATAATCTCCGGTGGACTTACTTCGTTAGTTCAGCCCCTTGACGTGTGTATTAATAAACCGTTCAAGGACCAAATGCGAAACAAATGGCAAAACTGGATGGCACTTGGCGGTTTCGAGTTTACAAAGGAAGGAAATTTAAAAAAGCCTCCTTATAATCTTATCTATCAATAGATAGTTGAAGCGTGGAATAATATTCCAGCTGATATGATCATTAATTCATTTGAAAAATGTGGTATTCCTCATAGTATTGAAAGAGAATTAGAAGATGAACAAATGATAATTCCAGTAGAAGATAGAGAAAATTATCTGATTGTTTACATTGAAAATCTGAAATATATGCCCGAGTACTAGTTAGTAGCTATTTCTTATATTTCTTATTAGTAAAAAAAAATCTAATATATTTATTTTATATTAGATAATGCGAATGTCTTGCTTCTTCGTGGAACTAAAGATGATTTCACTAAAGATTCATTTTGGAATTTATGTGATAAGCAAACAAATCTTGTTGTAGTTATGAAGGTTAAATGAAATTCTTGGTGGTTATAAGATACATAGTGAATATCTTTTGCTATAGTTCAATTATTAAAAATTAGAAATACTAATAGCATATAAAGTCTTGGTAATTTAGAGTTATTTTACCATATGAAATAAAACTATTGCATTTGCTTGAATACAAATATTTGAAAACCAAATTAATTTGAAAAGTTTTTTATTTATATGATTATTTAATAAAGGCACGAAAGCCTATTTTAATTCATTTAAAAATAACCTGTATTAGTCAAATAATATCTTTTCGCGTGACGTTAAACATGTGACCCTTAGAAAGTAGCACAACAGGGACAGTATTTATGCATAAATTATATATGCGTGATATATATAAGATATTCAACTTACTGATTAAAAATTAAAAGTGCAATTTAATGATGTTTACTAAGCAAAAAAAAAAAAAGAAAAGAAATCCTATCTCGTAAAAAATACTGTCTTAAATACTATGCTCAATTAAACAAAAAACTAACATATTTGATTTATTCATCATTAATATTAATTAAAACCACTTTTTTATTAAAAATATATTCACACTTTAACATACTGCTAAAAATTAATTTATTTTGCACTTTAACATACTATACTATGCTATCAGCCCGTTAGGCTCTATTATTGTTTTTATAATATTCAAATGTATAGGCAGAATAACATTCCTAATGAGAATATAAAATGAGTATATGTGATATTGATATAATATAAATGATGTAAAATTATGCGATTTAGTGCGATTTTGTTTAACCACACTAAATCACATAATTTCTGTGTCTCTGTAGCATAAGAATTAAAATTTTAGCTTATAGAAATGTAATTGAATAGATTCTTTTAATAAATTAATACAGGCCTGAATGATAAAGTTGTGGATGTAAAGGTTCTGAGTTCGTTGACCAAAAGGACAAAAGTGCCAAGAGATATGAGAATGAAATAGAGAATGTGAATGTTAATTCAAGTGGTTATTGTAATTTGAAGATGAAAGACAGAATGAAAATAGTAAACAAACCTAAAAGCCTTAATGAAGAAATGCCAGGAATAGTAATGAAAAGAAAGCATTCGAATGTCAACAAAAATCAGCAGGGATGGTTCATGCTGATGAAATACATAGGGATGGATACTGCTATGAAAGCAAAAAGAGAATGAAATTAAGACATCCAATTGTTATCAAAAATTCACAGGTGTGGGTCATGGGAAATAGAACATTGTGTTAGCCATTGTAACCAAAATGGAATTGGTGACAAAATAAATAGCGACAAAGAAGTCAGAACAATTGTAGTGAACAAGTGCATAAAATCGTAGTAAATGAAAAAGAGATGGCCATAGTTAATCTTAAGAAGTTGAATCAAATAAGAGTAAAAATGAAAAATGTAACTGCTATGGGCGAACATGAGGCATCCAACTATTATCAAAAGTCTGCTGAAGCTGGCCATAAGATGTTTGAATGGTATTGGGGTGCTGATACAAGGTCCTAAACGTTATAATAAAAATAATATTGGATCTGATGAGAATAAGTCATTTGAAAGGTATTTTAAATCAGCGAAACTCATAGTTCTGATGGATGTATGGATCTTAGAGATCATGATCAGTTGAAGCCAGTGATAAATCTGTAGAAAGCACTAATGTGGTGTTCTGGATATTGTTGTGCAAATAAAATTAAAATAAAAAGGTATTTGAAAAGGTCCCGAATTCTGCTATCAATATAGAATAGACGTAAATAAAGGAATTTAAAATGTGCCGAAGGTGATAAAAAAATGAGTTTGATTACGATATAGAATATGGAAGCGAATTGTAGAGAGTGTGGTATATGTAGCAATATAGTATACCAGTAATAGCGATAGTACATACATACGTACTGTAATAGCGATCACTATACTATTTTTAACCAATAATATTATTTACGGATGATCTCGGTTGGGGGTGCTTATTTTTGGAGATTAATGATTATCACAGGGGGTGCTTATTTTCAGGGGGTGCTTATTTTCGGCGATATACGGTAGTAATTACGCTTAGCGATTAGCAATTATGCTTAGCAATTAATGATTAGCGATTAATGCTTAACACTTAATGATCAGTGATTACAATTAGCACTTAGTACTAAGTAAACTATGCTTAGCAGCAATGATTAGCAATTAGCTCTAAAGATATAAAAAAGCTGTAAATTTTTCCAAGTTAATATTAAATCTGAAATAACAACAGAATAACTTTTGGCTATACAAGGGTGTGGTGACTTAGTGAAGTTGACAAGTTGTCACATCTCCAAGCAACAGGACTGGAGTTCGAATCCTACTGGTGACGAAAATTCAAATTTATAGAAAATGTATTTGAAAAACTGTATCCTATTGGGTTATAGAATCTGTAATGAGAATTATACCAGCTTGTACTGGGAGGTAGTAGAATATGTAGTGTAATGTATGAGTTACACAAAATCTGAGTGAAGCTACTGAATAAATACAGCAAATTTACAAGGTACGGAATCCTGCTTGGCAAGATCCAAATAAAAAGGTAGCACAGATCTTTGACAGTTACTATATAAAGGATGATCAACTGGATACTAGAAAACTGGACGAGACCGAGATGTTTGGCAAAGCACTAATATCAACTAGGCCAACAGGAAAAACTGGAGGAAGGGTTCTGGCCCTTCTGGGCTATCGGATTGGGAGTTTGGGTTTCCAAAGGTATAGAAGAGAGTCCATAAAGTAGGTATCAGGATTTGGGTGAACTCTACAAGAGCTGTAGTAAGTAACTATAGTGGCCTCAGCTCGCAAATATTCATTCTCGGACTTGGTGTAAGTTACTGAAAAATCTCAGTTCAGAAATGTGTAGGACATAGAAAGATTGGAGACATCTACTTCGCCTATCTGTGGAGACCCATGAGCAACCAACGGGGTAACCAAGCCCAGGTAAAATAAATAGAGAGCACTTCAATATAAAGGTACCTAGCTTAGAATAATTGGTGGGTATATACATCTGTAATACTAAAAAAAAATATAGATCCATATAATCAACGATAAAACATCAATAAAGCTTGGTCCCGAAGGATACCTTAAAATAAAAAAAAAAAACTTTTGGCCACACAAAGATTATTTTTCATTTTGCATTACACGGCATTCAAAAATTTGATTGGGCAGTTAGATTTTTTTTTGTTAATCCAAATAAGTTTTTGATTTCTAAGGCTTTCTTAAAAAGTATTTTGTCTTTTCAGATAGTTTCAAGATCTTTAATTGACTTTCGAATCAGCTAAATAATATGATATTATAAAACTATGTCGAGTTTAAACTTATCAGTAACTAACCAAGTACAACAATGACTGGTAACTGTAATAACTATATACCAATCCGTTATCTATTTCAAAAATTAGTATGTATTAATGATAGACTTTTAAAACCTGCATTTCTTTCCGAAATAATACAAAATTTCAATTGAAAATACTAATAGGATGATTTATCTTTAAGTCAGAGATTGCTATCAATATGAAATTAGAAAAGATATTTCTAGAATTTACATATTTATTATAGACCTAATTGTATATAACTTTAAAAAAATACTTGTACATAGTGTTTATGCTAAAACTTCACTGCGAATAATTATCCACCGTGTGATAATATTTCAATAATCTTACTATTGTATTAGTTCAAACCAAATTGAAGAATAATTTAATCATTCTTAAATATGATAATTTAGTTATTTTTAAATATGAAAAAATTTGTATATTATTTTACAGGATCTTCTTTATGATCACTGTAGTATTAGGCATTATTGTGTATTATTGATGATCTAATACAATTTTTACGTAAATGTGACTATACCAAAATTTTACTATCAGATTTTAATATGAACATTATATAAAATCTAATTAGTTGAATCTGTTCTAATTTTTCATAATATTAACATTAAAATCGTAACGTTTATATTAAATCTGATAGTGAAATTTAGGTGTAGTCGCGTTTATATAAAGACTGTACTAGGCTATCAACAATATACAATAATGTCTAATACTATAGTGGTCGCAAAGAAGATCTGGAAAAATAATATACAAGGTTTTTCTATATTCAAATTTTAAAAGGAATAATGGATTAGTATATAGATATTATAGTTACAAGTTATTTTTATACCTGATAAATTACTGATAAGTTTAAACTCAACATGGTTTATAATACCTTATGATTTAGCTAATTCGAACGTTATTAAAGAACTTGAAACCATTTGAAAAAAACAAAATACTTTTTCAAGATAGCCTTAGAAATAAATAACTTATTTAAATTAAAAAAAAATAAAAAAAATCAGACCACCTAATTGAAATTTTGAATGCTTTGTGATGCGAAACAAAAAATAACCTTTGTATAGTCTAAAAGCTATTTTTGTATTATATGTATACTTATTTAGAATATCAATGTATATAATAGCTTTATATTAATCACTGGGTCTTAAATAACTTGGTCAATTATAATCTTAATCGAATCAGCTAACAAATCATCAGCCAATTTTTTATAAATGTCAAAGATTCTGTCTTAGTCAGGATTCTACTTTTGGGATATTGGTTATTCAGGATTTTGACTATACGGGATCTTAATCATTTCAGAATTTTAAACTGTTAGGATCTTGTTTTAAATGGAATCTTAACCTTCAAGATTTTTGATAATCAGGATTTTAACTATTCAGGATTTTAAATGTCTGGATCTTAACTTGTCAGGATTCTGTCTTAGTCAGAATTTTGACTTGTCAAAATTTTGTCTTAGTCGAGATTCTTAATCAGAATTTTGGATATCGAGATTATGTATTGTTAAGATTTTAGAAGTTGGGATTTTATAGTAAATCCACTTTTGTAATATAATCTGATTTATATACAAATTATGCTATTGCAAATTGCTGATATCTCTATTCAGAATAGAGTAAATCGAGTAAACCTGTGATTCTGATATGACTTTAGTGAGAGTAGTTTTATATATACATTATATAGATGGTAAATAAAAAATTGTGATAATGACTATAGAGCAATTATGCTTATATAAAGGTATAAATAATATAAAAATAGTTAGTAAAAAATAAATGTGATTATATTGATTTTGTGACTATAAAGGAGGTGACTATAGAGGGGGACAACTGTATATATAAGTTTAAATACTAAAAACAGTTAACAAAATAAAAAATCAAAATATTATATATAAGATTTAATTTAAAGAATTTTGTATAATATATTATTTGATATTAACAAATATAACAGAAATGTATTGATAATACAAGTAGATTGTGTTATAAAAGGTTTAAATAAATAATATCAGTAGTTGAATTACAGGTACAGCAAATAATATAAAACCTACAATAGTAGATGGATTATTTAAATTAAATATCAAAAAGTATATATTTTTTTTTATAGTCAAGGTTAGCCTCTTTGGCTTTCCGCTTTTATTAAATAATAGGATCATATGGTGTTCTTTTCAAGGGGACCTCAGACAAGTACATTCTGACGAGGATATATTCTAGCCATATCTGCGCCTTTTGAGTGCCTAATTAAGTATCTACCTATTACTATATTCTACACTAGATGCTATACCTATAATCCACTATTACTTGAGTTATCTAATTAAACCCTCTGATCCAAATTTTCCTGCCAATCCATCTAATCTCACCTGGAACATGCGATACATAAGTCAGTCCAAGTTTCAAGATTATCATGCGCCACCTATAGAACTACCAGCATGGTTAACTGATTTATCCTCGAGTGCATCATCTGCTAAAGCATTCTGGTTCTACTATACTGTATTACCTAGTCTACTTCAGTAACTTACGCCTAGGCTGAGACCAAGTACTTGTGAGCCAAAGCCACTACTATTACCTACTACACCCTTATAGAGTTCACCCAGACCTTAGCATCTACTATACAGACTATCCACCATACACCTATCATCTCAAACTTCCAATCCAGATGGCCTGGAAGGGCTGTGACCTGCTCCTGATCTTCATAGTTGGGTCCTTTTCCTCCGGTACTCTCCGGTGTCTGGTTAGTAGAGTGCTTTGCCAAACACTTCGGTCTCGTTCGGTTTTCCAGTTTCCTGGTTGATAATCCTTTATGTAATACTAGTGTTGTAAGCTGAATGGTTTTAATCAGCTGGCTAAGCCAGCTGACCAAAATATCGGCTAAGCAGCTGGCTAATGACTTATCTTACAGAATATTTTAGGACTTTCACAAAGGCTTTAACTTGTTCATCCCATTTTCTATTTTGGATTTATCAGGATTTTGACTACGTGTTATTTAGCTGCATTAGCTAGCTGACTCTTTTATATCGGCTAGCTCAGCTAGCTAAGCCAGCTTAGCTGTAGCTGCCTTAGCCAGCTTACAATACTACGTAATACCGTCAAAGATCTGTGCTACATCAAAAGTATATATTTGATTGAATATATTCTCTAATATAATAGAAGTTTTATTGTAAGCTTCTTTATCTATTAATTAAATAAAAATCTTATCCTAGAAAAGCTAGTTAAAAAAACTAAAAAAATAACAATAAGCTTATACTAATACTTATATTTTACATTATCTAATTTTATAGAGTTAAAATATTAGTAATAAAAATATATATTACAGTATATATATACAGCATGTATATATAAATATATAAATATTTTAGAAGAAAAGAACCCAACTGTAAGAACCAAAAGCAGGTTACAACCCTTTTAAACTATCTAAAATTAAAAGTATAAAGCAATTAGAAGTATAATTAATAGTTTGTAATATTACAAAAGATTTAAATAGATAATATTTATAATTAGATTATAGGTATAGTATATAGTATAGAACCTATAATAGAAAAGTTGTAAACAGACTACTTAAATTAGATACTAAAGTATATATATAACTAGATGTACTTTCTAATATATAGATTTTTATAAGGTGATAAGCTGCAAGCTTCTTACTCAATAATACTTGAATAAAATATCTTAGTTCTAAAAAGGCTAATTAAAAAAAATGAATATACTAATATTATAGTTTAAACTACTATACTAATTACAATACACATTTATCTAGTCTAATATATAAATATATTGTCTAATACAAAAAATAGATACTTTAATAATATAACTAAAACATATAGTAGCCTACCATATTATTGTGAACACTTTTTAAAAATTTCTTCAGAGTTAAATATAAAAGATATTAAGCTAAAAATTAAATTATAAATTCTTTAAATCTATATCTTTTAAATAAAAAAAAGTTTAAAAAATTTTATACTACAGTTTTTAAAATAATTAAATTTAAGTAAAATTTTAGATTTTTAAGTTTGACTAGTTTATAAAATTAATTAAAAAATAACTGCATAGTAAAAATTATTCAGTATAACAAATTATATATAATTTCAAAATTTTTTATTTTTTTTTGGTATTAAGGTGAGGCCTTGCTTATATCTTTATTAATAATTTTAAAAATAGTAACTACATTAAAGAGATACTACTATTTGTATAAGTACAAATAAAAACAAAAATTACATGCAAGAATAGAAGCTCAGACATATTTATCTGTGACCTAAACTCACTAGAGTGGTCAAAGACTCACCTAGGTATTCCAAAATTTTTTAAAATTTTATAAAAATTTAAAGTAGTTATTATTTCTAAATATAAAATTGTAATTTTTAATACAAAAGTTAATTAATTACCAAATATAGTACCGTACAGCACAGACCATAGTACCTTTTCACATCAAAATACTCTCCTATAAAAATTTTTGTAGTGGAATGCAAGATATTCAGGTACTTTGCACAGATAAAGTAAAATTAGCAGGCTTGTGGTTTGTAAAATACCCGAGTATTGGCTATGTAAAATACCCAGATATAATATATTATGTATTTCCTAATATATAATATATAAAAAATAATAGTTTAAATCTATGGTATACTAAAAAGATATTGGGATGCAATTTTGTTTACTTCTAATTAAAAATACTCTAAACATAGATCATTTATCTATTAACTTTATAAAATTATACAATTATATTGACATTAGCATATTTATTCAAATTTTAACTATTACAAATTAAGATTAGTATATCTACTTCATATACATTATAGTTTTGATAATCTAAACTAACAGTATTAGCACACTTATTTAAATTTTAACTGACAAACTAAAATTAATATGTATAATAGTTTTGATAATCTAAACAATTTTAATTGTTATTCAAAATTTTATAACTTATGATTAAAACCAGATTGTATAACATTTAAAAGTTTTTGATGCTCAATAATTGAATTATTTTTATCCAATTAAGAAGAGGAAATCATAGCATAATAACGTTTCAGTGTTATTAGGTTCAATTTCTAATGAATTATTTAAACTGCAAGTTCTTTCTTTTTAACTATTTAATACTTATACACTACCTGACTTAAATATTATAAGCTATTTATATATATATATTGCTCTTCAGTTTCTTTAATTTTAATGATTTAGTAAACTCTGAAAGTTTTCTTTCTTATTTAATTTCATCCTTCTCATTCATTTCATCTATTTCATCATCTTTGTCCTCACTTGAACTTGTATTTTCTAAATTATTAATTTCAATTTTTTTAGGTTCTACCAAATAGTTAATGTATTCCTCATCAGTATGGCAGTCATTTTCTTCATCTGTGTTTTCTTCTTCATCTATTTCATAATCTACTTCATATTCAGCAGCTTTCAATTGCTTCACTCTATTATAATCAAACAAAAAATCATCTTCAGAACCATCGATATTAATGGAAATACCACAACACTGAAATGATCTTCTAATAAGTTCTGGTTTCACATAATTCCATGTTTCTTTTATCCATGCCATAACTAATGCATATGAAGGGCATTTATACTTTTTAATTTTAGTAAGTTTATGAACCACATTTCTTATCCATTTGATATACAATTCTTTATACTGTAATGAATAAA
>CAJVPZ010004371.1:0-10028 GCA_910592135.1 Racocetra fulgida | reverse complement strand
AACGTATAATGTTGGATATTATTATCTTATTGGAATTGGAGTTGAATTAGACGATTATTTCTTGGAATCAAATAAAACGGTTAAGAAGATTTGCATACATTATTATGTTTTTTTTTTTCATTCTCAATTTATAGTAATTTTTTGTTTTATTACAACAAATGGATCGGTGTTAAAAAGGACGAACATAGGGCATAAATTTATTATCAAAGATTTGCCGATGTGTTGGTGCTATGGAAACGTATAATGTTGGATATTGTTTAGATGGCATCCATAATTTGAGTTAAACCAGTACTGTATTGAAAGTAATGCTATCTTTAAGATTCCTATAACAATACTGATTTAACGTGAATTATGAATGCCGGCTTATATTATTGGAATGAAAAGAGATTATTTTTTGGAACCTGTTTTTTATTATTATATAGTTAGTGATTACAAGTTCAATAATTGCACATGAGAGCAAAAATAGCAAAAATAGCATTATATGTATCAGTTCCAAAAATAAATTGTATTAATAAATATAGTTGTAATAATAAACTTTTTTTAGTAATTGAGAATCTTTATGCTACTTTATTTAAAATCGCTATGGCGTAACTTCTAATCAATAGGTCTATAAATCTTCTGCTTATTGATATGCATTAATGACACTCTAAATGGTAATGGCTAACATTGAAGATATAAAGTCGAAAAGATGCTACATAATACATACTAACTTTTATGAAATATAAAAAAATCGTAACTAAACATATTTTCAATATTACATTATAGAAATATATCCATACTTTCCATATTTATATTAACAAAAACTTCACTAAAAATAATCGCGTTTAAAGTATAGTTAAGGTACTAATCCAAAATCATTCGTATTAGTATAATTATACGTTTCTACAATAGTATTATTGAAATTCTTAAATTGTTCCATACTTACCATATTTATGTCGACAAGAACCATTTTAACGTGCCGGTTGTATTCAAAAATGCAAAGTCTAAAACTAGCCTTGAATAAATAACCAAGTTAACATTATTACCATTATAATAAGTTCAATCGAGAATATTGCAAATGTATCCATACCTTCCATATTTATATCAACAAAAACTTCACTAAAAATAATCGCATTCGAAGTATAGTTAAGGTACTAATCCAAAATCATTCGTATTAGTATAATTATATGTTTCTACAATAATATTATTGAAATTCTTAAATTGTTCCATACTTACCATATTTATGTTGACAAGAACCATTTTAACGCGCCGGTTGTATTCAAAAATGCAAAGTCTAAAACTAGCCTTGAATAAATAACCAAGTTAACATTATTACCATTATAATAAGTTCAATCGAGAATATTGCAAACGTATCCATACCTTCCATATTTATATCAACAAGGATAATTTAAAATAATGTACAGCTGTATTTGAAAGTTAAATTCTGAAAGTAATTCTGAAAGAACAAATTAATATAGATATACATTTTAAGATAGATTTTAATTTGTATTTTTTACTTGTAAAAATCATTAAATATTAGACCGTGTTGTATAAATACATATGCTCTAAAAAGATATAAAAATCAATAATTTTACCTTAAAAATTATCTTAAATTTTAATCTTTATAAATAGTAATTTCAGGTACATTTGTTAGTAATAAATTGTAAGTTTAAAAGACAACACAACATACAAAATTGAGAAAAAAAGAACATTAAAAAACCTATAATTTGTTTTATTTGTATATCTCGATTCCAGTATAATGCAAAAACGACGCACTAAAAAAAATAATTAAATAAAATAAAAACTCAAACTTATTTATATTTCGATATTTGTAAGCGTTCGCACCTTAAATTTGAGGGTTTAATCATCAATTTATAATTACGGACCAAATGGTTAAAAGTCAGGAGGCACCAGCTCAGTTCAAGCTCAAAAATACAATTACTCAATTAAATCAGAAGCTACAGTATCTTGGAATATTGGAAAATATAGGAATGATTACTGATGCTGATAAACTAAAAAAAGAAACTGTTCAAAATGAACTCACATCATTATTAAAAGCTTTGTCCAAATTAGAATACCACCAATGGTTTCAGCACAAGTATAGATCTCAACAAAAACAGAAGCTTAAGCAAATAGAGAAGCAGTTTAATGAAGCAGGTTTCAATATACAGCTTGCTAGACCAACAGTTGGTCATTCAAGCTTAGAAGAAGCACAACCAGGTTTATTAGAAGCTATTGTTCAAATTGTTTCTTCAGATGGACAGGCTGATGAAAAACGAAGTTCAGAGATACTACGATCGGTCAAGACCCTAGATCAACTTCATGAGGCATTAGAAAATATGAACTATAAATTGTCACGTTCTGCGACATATTTTAGACTCTTTCCAAAATGGCATAATAATAAAAAAGGAAAGAGACATGTTAAGACTGTGCCCGTAAAACTTTTAAGGTCACAAAATACAGCCAGAAGAAGTCATGTAGCTACCCATTTCTGTGCTGCCTTAATAAGAAACATAAAAGAAATGGTGTCATTGTTGGGTGCCAAAAGTGTTTTAGTAATATCACAAGACGATAAAGCGCAAGTACCTCTAGGTTTAGCCGCGGCCAACAAACAAGGTTACTATAATTTAAAAAAAAATGTAATTACTATAATTAATAGTGCTGTCAGGGGAAAATAGTACTTCGGAATTTCAATTATGTTTTATGTTGAATACAATCCTTAATAAATTAGATTGTGTACAGTACAAAATATAATGAAAGTCTGAAGTCCTATTTTCCCTTGGCAGTACTCAAATAAAGATAAAACTTATTAATAATAAATAATTTGTTTATATAACACCAATTCTTATAAGACTAGAATATTGAGTAGAGCTTCCGGATCATAATTGGGTTGTTGCTGAAAGGCATAAACTGATTTCTTCAGTTTATGCAATATTAGATGTGCAAGAAGGTAGATATAGGCACACTGACGCAGTAACGTATTCGGGTCCAACATTTATAAGAATTCGTAGTGGTAAACATAATAGCAGTACCACTTACTCTCATGGCAAAGATTTTGATGACTTGATGAATGAGAGTAAATTGCACAGCTACACTACAACAATAGATGAAAAACCTAAGCCTGTAGTGGTGCTGCTAGCCGATGGTGGTCCTGATGAAAACCCCGATATAAAAAGACAATTCAAATAATGATTGAGCATTTTGATAAATACAATCTTGATACCATTATTGTGGCATGCTTTGCGCCGCACCAGAGTGCATCCAATCTAGTTGAAAGACGAATGGCACCTTTAAGTCATGATTTAGCTGGTGTCATACTTCCCCATGATACATTTGAAACACATTTAGATGCACAGTTAAGAACAAATGACGAGGAATTAGAGAAATGTAACGTTAAGGTGGCTGGAGATATTTTAACATTAGTATGGGAAAATACAGTTATAGATGGCTATCTGGTTCTCGTTAAGTATCTAGATCCTTCTGAAAAGAATTATTGTCTAAATGAGAAGTCAGAAGCCTGAATTGAGAAGCATGTAATGACTTGCCATTATCTTACTCAAATCACAAAGTGTAATGATCAAAGCTGTTGTAAGCCTTTCCGTAGTGGAATTCGACAAATTCTTCCAAATCGTTTTTTCCCCCCCCACTTATGAGTCAACAAAATCCTAATGGTATTTGCGCGACCAACATTAATGCATCTGATAATACAATTCATTTTTCTGCCTTTCTCTTATCTATATTAATGGAAGGAAAACTAATTCCTCTAGATATGAGTCTACGATATCTTCATTTTGATTGGTATTGTCTAACGGTCAATAAATTGATTAATGAATATATTTGTTTCTATTGTAATCAGTACTTTGCTTTAAAAGGAGCTTTGAAAAACCATACTAGAAAATGTTCATGTAAGAATTCCAACTTATCTGTAGAGCTTGCTTTAGATGTTCAAGATTTCCAAGTGGACAATAATGTAGTTGTTCATAAATATCGACATGGTGAATTCTTGATCAGTAACAAAAATCATGAGTCTATATAGGTGGAAGAGGAAGTTCTACCAAACAATATATTAGAAACCTATCATCAACAAGTACAAGTTCAAGAAAAATGGATTGCCGATTAAGTATTAATAGTTAACTGGGATACTTGGAAGCAATGCGAATGGACAAATAAATAGGCGTACTGGCAAATATATATTTAATCTTTAACTTTTATTTACAATACAGTATTATCAAATAATGTTACATAATATTCATCCTCCTAACTTTTTACTTATGTATTTCAAATAAATTATTTTCATCACTGATATTTAAAAAACTCTTTTACATATATTGTTATTATTGTTATGTAATTTTAAAAACATGTAGCCCAAATTGCTTTGTCTTTTTTTTAAAATAAGTGTTAGTTTACAAATAAATTATTTGAATAATTAATTCTCTTTATTCACATATAAATTAAATTGTTACTGACCGATCAAGAAATTATAAAAAATACAGTTGCAACTCCATAAATAGACGGACTATATAAAATCTCTCTAAATACACGATATAGTTCGGCTCTAGCTTATATAAGCACTATATATTTTGCTCTCTCTAAATGCAGACTTTCTCTAAATGCAAAATTTTTTTCGCATATGTACCTATTTTAGAACTATACCATATAAGTTTACTGCAAGGTTAATGCATAGCATTGTGTGTTATATTAAATTTAAACATAGTCACGTGTGAGATCATATATAAATTTTCAAATTTATGTTTTTGATATGATAATATGTGGCAACTAATAACTTGAATCAAAAACGTAATTGACATAACTTCATATCACTTTATGTAACAGGTAATACATAAGAGGTCAATTAAAGTATTTGGTATAAAATCTACATTCTGCATAAATTATCTTCTTGATATAAACTACTAACCATTACGGGAGTCTATTAAAGCATTTGATATAAGCTTGAAAATGATCTACATTCTGCATAAATTATCTTCTTGATATTTTCATAAACTATTAACCATTACTGCATCAAAAACGTAATCCTAACTGCATCAAAAAAGTAATTCTAACACATGGTAATAATAAATCAATTGAAATTACATGAGTATCTAACGCTAAATTAGATAAGCAAAAAATTCTGTCGAAATGTGCAAGGGCCAATCAGATTCAAGATTTGATGCATAGATCATTCTATCCTAAAATATCAAAAATGCAGCATGTAGATTATTTCAAACACATCTGGGGTCGTTGTGCAATCACGTGATATAAGGCCAATCAAATTGTTTGTTCTGATCGATACGGATCAACCTGATGAAAAAAAAAAGCGAGAACTAAGAAATGTAGGTTATTCTTTTTATAATATCAATATCGATCAGAATATTCTAAAATTTTTTTAGATTATTCAAATGTGTATAATCACCATTTGAAACTAGAAATCCACCAAATAAATAAAAAAAAAAGAGCACAGTTTTTAAACATTGCAATCAACCAATAGCTGCATAATGTTAATTTTAACTATTTAAAGTTACCTTCACTGAAAACTAGTGCTTCGCAAAAGTTGATCAAGTCAAATTTGATCAAATATTTGATCAAATTTGACTTGATCAAATATTTGATTTCAAACTCAACCTTTGATTTGTTTTGTGGAGCACTACTGAAAACAAAATAAAACTTGAAAATTCAAGAGTACAAAAAAAAAAAAAGAAATCGCATATTGAATAATTACGATCAGAAAACCAAACAGCTATGGGCTGCTATGCATATTAGCCTGGTTCACATTATCTAGGTGCTTTATTCAAAACCATATTTTTTGAATTGAATAAAACTGCCATTTGTTACAATTATGGAATTGGTGTGGCCGAGGGTAAAGAAAAATTCTGTATGTGCATTGACAGATAAATTATTTGTAATTGTTTTTAACTTAGATATTGAAATTTATATTTTAATTTATAGAAATAACCAAAATATAATTTATTTCTTTACATTACCTATCTCCACACCTCATATTTATCTTCATCAATCCTAATTCCATTTTTATAGCAATGGTCAAGACTGAGATTTCTACTAGAATATTCCATCTTGGCAAATTTTTGATAATATTTGAATGCATATATTCATTCTTAATTTCAGCCACATCTTATAGAATAAACCATATAATCAAACCTATATTATCATTCAAAAACATAATATGGAATAATAATAACACACTATTTATCGTTCTTCTCAGTTGAAAATGTCTTACGGTTAATTTGAACATGATCAAGTATTGTTGCAAAATTACCCTTTTTTTTGGTTTGAGATATGTTTTTAAGTACAAATAAAAACTCAAAGTTGAAAGTGATTCGTAGACCTGGTTTTTTTTCCAATCCTGTTATTAAAAAAAAAACTCTAGAGATATTGAAAGAATAAGTATACTAATCAATATTCTTCAGACATGTAACAATACCAATCTAGCGAAATATTCTTTCTTATTACATAGCACTTGAAACATAGCGGGTTAACACCCATAACTTTACATATTCTAATAAATGACAAAAACTTAACATAGATCTTTATTTGGATAATCAGAATCAAGATGTAAATCATATGATTCAGACTACGACTTTCTTGGAAAAAATCTTATACATTTACGTACTGTACAGCGTGGTCTAAAAGACCCTAGTATAATACCCTACAACTTTTTAGAGGCCTAAAATGTATATTAAATCGATAGTTATAATTGAAAGTCAACTACAGGTTTCCTCTCAGTGATACTCATATAGTGCAGCCTTTATCTCCTACACTAACTATAGTACTCCTCTGACTATAATACCTATATATGCAGATAACTTGTAAAGTACCTGGGTACTTTGGACCATGCTGTATGGTAACACTAAAAAATTACTTTATTTTCCCGTTAATAAATATGAAAAATAGGTCTAAGAGTTCGAAAAGTCGTGTACACTGCATTTAATAATACTATGCTAGACATAATATAGAGATGATTTAATAGAAATCAAACAAATTTTTTAGTAAAATTTTTTTAAAACTTTGAATAAAAAATAATTTGACAAAAACTAATCAAATTTAATAAAATTTGTTTTAAAAACTTATAGAATCTATATAAAAAATTTTTATCAAACTTGGTTAAATTTTTGTTAATTTATTTTTATTCAAAGTTTTAAAAAAATTTTACTAAAAAAAATTTGTTTGATTTTTATTCATTTACTCTATATTTATTAATAGGATAAAATTGCCTTTCTTAATAAAAAATTGTTAAGTTTAATATTGAGATTGATAAAATTAACTTTTCTAAATATTCAAATAGTAAATTATATTAAACTTTAACTTTACCCACATCTATAATAACATCTAATAACATATTACTTGCAGAAATCTAAACATTATAACTCAGAAAATTAAGATCATGAAGGTAAAATATTATTAGTATAATAAATTCAACAAAATATAAGAAAGGGCAAGAATCTTAACCATGTATATCTCTATAGAACTAATTATGAAAAAGTAAGAGTCACATAACTACCTTCGGGCCACTTGTATTCAAACATTTTTGTTCTCTCAATTTGCAAGAACTTAATCTACTAAATCTTCGAAAATACATTTAAGAGCTTTCTAGTATCTTGATATTACAAGAAGGATAATTTAAAATATTTGATTATCAAAATATTTATTCTAACAAGTAAATTTGTAAAAAATCCTTGATCTTAAGATCACATTTACTTTTTGAAATCAGATTTCTATAAAGAATTAATCGATATATTCGTATATCATTTAGCGCAAGAAAATATAGAGTGCTAGACAGCAAAAAACATCCATTATTTTATATATAAAATATAAAAATGATTATAACAAACAAATATTTTTAAGAAAATCTGTTTTGCTTTTAATCTAAACTACAATTTTTGTTAGACAGATTGTGTAATTAAAATTTGGCGCCTAATATCTAAAAAAACATTGGTTAAATATATTTTTGACCAATTAAAATTGGTTTATGCAAATTAACCAATCATAATTGATTACATAATTTCAACATTATACAAGATAATGATAAGATGAACTTTAAAAAAAAAATTGCACATGATTAAGAAAAAAGTTATATATATATATATATATTATTCTATAAATTCTCTTTCGAACCAACTTTTTAAACCTAATAGAACACCAGCCATCTCTTTAGGAGAATCACTCCCGGTAAGCACAGTAGTATTTGCAGCAGGAAAAGCATGTTCAAAAGACATGCTTGTAGCTGGTATAGCTAAATAATCTGCTGCTATACATGCTACTGTTGGAAAACGGTGGGCATGTGTTTTCCACCACAATAACAAGTCTATACCTGGTTCACGGGGTAGAGAAAGGTAGACTTCTAATTCATCTTCTATCTTTGTTTTACTACTTTTGCCTTCACTTACTTGCATAAGTTTTCGGAATGTTTCTAACGGATCTTTAGATTTGGCATTTGTTTTAGTTTTACTCGTTTTATATAATGATTTTAAATAAATAATGGCTATTTTATGGTCAGTCATATCAAGTGTTTCGAATTTTGTAGATTGGTCGAGGAGTGTAAAAAGGGCAGAGGATCTTCTAAGATAAGTCCAGTATTCATTTAGTTTGTCTTTCATTTCTTTGGCTGCCTCACGATGTGTATCAATGAAAAGATATGAATTAAGATGCATTGAAAGTCCTTGGACAATTAATCGCAATGACCCATGGGAAGGGTGTAAAGTATTCGAAAGAAATAAGGCTGCTGTGTAAAATGGTTTAAAAAGTTGTATAATTTCTTTTATGATCGCCCAGTCGTCAGTTTCCAGGTAATCGTTTTTTAAATCTGGTTGAGATAATATAAGTCTGTTGGTAGCAGCTTGAATTTGACTAAGGCTCTCAAGCATTATATAGGTTATAACCCACCTTGCCTCAATATCAACCACAGGGTGAAGGAAAGTAATGTTTAAAATATTAGTAATTCTCTTTAATTCTTCCAAGACTGAAGGTGAATTTATTTTATTACAAAAATTACGAGATTTTTGGATTGGATTAAGATAATGTTTTTGACCCACTTTAACTAAGATCAATAACATTTGCTATGCAAAACACATAATTAAGGTCAGGGTTTATAGATTTTTGAAAGAAACTTTGATATGTCTGATTTACTATTTTGTAATTAATAAATCTGACTAACCGTTCCTTTATTTCTATTTCTTTAACAGTGTCAAGAACCTTTTTATTAAGATATTCTTCAGTATAGGTTTTTTACAAAGGAATAAGGTCGAAGATAAGAGTTTTTCTCATCTACTCAGCATCGATCCAGTGAGCTGTAATGCCGACAAAAGATTGAGTATATACTGTCCAAATGTTTAGGGTGAGCGCTAATTTATTCTTATTTGTTTTTAAAGTTTCTTTAATTTTAACTTTTGCAGAGTCAAATTGTTCCTTTATATTTAAAGAGAGAGCGTGACAACAGGGAAGTTTGTAACGTGAATCAAGGTTGTAAACAAATTTTATAAATGATTCTTATTCAACCACTGTAAGTAGTAGTTGGCTAATAACCATCCACTGCAATAAATCGTGATTCAAAGAATCTATGCGATATTTTTCAATAGGTAAATAAAAAGATCTTTTACTAGCTTGCGAAAAGTCACCTTTCCGTACGTTTTTGCATATCTTACAAGGTTTGAGTGTTTCGAAATCATCATTGAGCTTCTGATCAGATTCAAACTTTTGCTTTTTTGATCGTTCTTTGGAATTATTAACAGACTTTTTAGCTTTTTTAGAATATTGAGCATCCTCAGGAGAAGACTCAGAAGAAGAATCGATAATGAAGTAAGTTGTAGATATTGTAATTAGATTTTGGAAGATGATATTGATAAAGAACTAAATTTAATGAACCAGAAGAAAAAGTAACTGGCTTTATATAATTATTCATGGTTTTTAAAGTTTGAAAGTGCTAATTGGTTAACATCTGTATTAATCAATAAGTATGGATATGTTTGCAATATTCTCGATTGAACTTATTATAATGGTAATAATGTTAACTTGGTTATTTATTCAAGGCTAGTTTTAGA
>CAJVPZ010004370.1:0-10029 GCA_910592135.1 Racocetra fulgida | reverse complement strand
ATAGGTTCTGAGTAATCACGAGAAAGTTTCGTAATCTAAAGCTGTATAAAAAATTTTTTTAAGTTAGGCTAAGCCACTAAACATCATTTCCAAATTTAGATTGTCTGTCATGCTCCATTACGGTAAGGATTACCTTCCACTTACTACTTTTGGATTTATATCGATTACTATACTAACAGCTAATATAATTTATGTAAAACCTTACTAAGAGTAGAACAAACCAAAAGAAAAGAATAAAAATAAAATAGAATAACATAAATAATAAAATAAATAAATAAAAATAATCTGGGTGCAACCCGAGCCTTTCACAACGTACGTACATACGTAATAATTATATTATATATTTATAAAATTATAAATTTTGATACATATAAATATATAATTTAAATTATACTTGCCACGATATCCTGGATGCAGATAATAAGCAAGTAAATGCTCATCAAAGTCAAATTCTTTAAAGCGAGAATTAAAAACTTTTATGCAATGTTAACGAAACATTTTGTGATCGACCTCTGATATTGTTTTAATAGTTGCTCCAAGTTGTGCAAGCCCAAAAAAACAATCAGCAAGGTTTGCGTCTTGTCTTTCTAAAAATGTAATCACATTTTTAACAGGTTTGAGAATATTCATTAAATCATATACATCTTGAAAAAATCCTCGCTTTCGCAAAATAATAGTATGGATTATTTCACTTGTTACAATATTAGGGTTTTCATTAATAACCTTTAAAAATAAAATAATAATTAATATATTAAATTATTTTATTATTATTATAATAGTAATACAGTATATATATAATAATAATATAAATTAAATACTTCTTTTAAACATGATTCGAGCTGGTAAATTGAATAAAGCATTTCATATGCTGTAGTCCATCGTGTATTAACATATGTCTTTAAGCCTCCACCTTTGATTTTTTTTTTTTTAATTTTAGATTCAAGTAGATTTTTTGGCAAATGGCTCTTATTGAAATAAGATGTTATTACGGTTGACCAATTTATAATTCGTGTGGCAAAAGTATGTTTAAGCAAGTCTTTAGTAATAAGGTTAAGACAATGCGCAATACACCGAATATTAAAAATATGTGGAAATTTTTGAACAATAATTCGTCGTGCTACACTAATATTTGGCCCTGCATCAGTTACAATAGCAGAAAATTTGTAATTTCCAATATCATTTAAAATCTTTTCGATTTGTTCAGCAAGATACTGGCCTGTATGACTTTGATCAGAAAAATCATGTATTTTCCAAAGTACGTCACTACCATTAGAAGTATGAATAATAAAATTCCATAATGCTTTCCCATCAAGGCTTGTCCAGCCGTCTAATGCTAAAAATAATAAACAGTTATAATATATACGTAATAATTATAGATTTGATTTTAAAAATTTTACTTACCTAGAGTTAAATTTTTTTCTTTTTCTAGCATATTATAAATTTTTGTATGAACACGCATGACTTCATTATCTAATAATGTATTAGCTAATGCTTTACGAAGAGGTGGACTATAAGATGGTCGCAATTGTTGAACAAATTCAACAAAAAAAGGATGCTCTACAAGTCGCCAAGAAAGCCCACCACAAACAAAAAGCTTAATAAGAGCAATATCAAAGTTTGCTTTTTGTTCATTACTTAATGCTAAGCTTTCAAAATAGTTATCAATATCTTGTTGATCTTCAGTTGCTTTTCTTTTACGTTTATTTTGAGTTAATTCTCTTTCACGTGCTTCTACCATATTTCGTACAGCTTCTTTAACTTGTGGTTCAACTTCTTTGCATTCAACCAAAATGTGCCGTTCTAGAGCAGAAGGTCTTCCTCTTTTCCAAAATACACCACATTTACAAGAAACTGAACGATGACCTGAATCTATTTCTTCACCTTCATTAAAAAAGCTCCAAATTGGTGCACGCGGTCTTCCACCCAAATTTTTATTATTATTATTATTATTATTATTATTATTATTATTACCGTTATGATTATTTTGATCCAAATTTTCTGGCTCACTATCTTCACTTGTCATCCTGATTTTTGACTTTCAAAAAAAAAAAAAAAAATCTAACGAAATTATATGTAGCAGAAGTTTTATTAAAAAGGATATCAAATTTGTTATTATTTATAATATGTAGAATTGTTTTGAACATTCTAATATTTTAATTTCTACACGATCAAAATATACAAATTAAGTAACTAATCATAACTAGTTCTAAGAACATGCGCTTTTTAAGGTATTTTAAGTAATACTATCGCTATATACGTAGCATATTTCACATTTATTTATATGTACATTGTATTGTAGATACGTGTACCTGCAGATTAATAATATCTTTAGATATTTTCTCAACGTGGGAATAACTATAAATATAGTTTTAAAAGATCTTAATTTAAAGCTTAAAAATTGAGTATATAAAATGAAATATAAGCTTATACTGTACATACCAAAAATAGTGTGTGTAGCGATAGCCAACTAAGAACTTTATTTTTGCTTAGACCTATTAATTCATACTTTGAAACCTGAGACATATATATAATTAGATTTCAAACTCTGCTTTAAACAATTTATACTAATACATATGTATGCGGGGTTGTCACAAGACAGCTTTGGAAGTTTTTGACAAAAAAATCAATCAAAATTACTCAAAATTTTATTAAGACAACCTATTTTCATCTTTTAAGTAAAAATGTTTAGAACTAAAAAAATATATATAATCATTTATTTTTTATTTAAATTTATTAATTTTTAAAGCTTAGACAAGCTTTGGACACTCTTGGACGCTTGGATGTTTGGACGTTGGACATGGCCAAAAAAAAGCCTTTGGACATCGAAAATGTACAACCCTGCATGTATGTATTATTAATTATACTTGTCCAAACATGTTAAAACCTGCTTTCATATATTATACAGTACCGAACAGTAAAAGACATCTATACTATAAAGTGCCAATTTGGGTGCTTACATAATCAATTTTGATTGGCTAATTTGGGGTTAATTTGTTCTGATTGGTTAATTAAATATATCTCTTTTCATTTTTTTTATATTTTTTAAAATTTTAGACAAAATAATAAAATAAATTACTAAACTAACCAATTATATTGCAGTATCAGCTTTTGATATTTTTGATATTTTTTTTAGCCAATAGAATCACTGCTTTTTTTTTGCTGTTGATTTTTTTATACCCCTACTTCCCTCGCAAAATATTTATATTATATTAAACAAAGAATCAATTTGGAGTAGCCTAACCAGAATAAATATACGGTATTTATTTTATTAACTATAATAACCAATCCAATTGCATGTTCTTTAATCACATTTCAAAGTATATAATTGAGAGCAGACAAACTATGGGTGCCTTCAAGCACCTAAATTAATCAGTGTTGAAGGTGTTTCCGACTCAAACATAAAGCTCTCTATACTTCATTGACCACCAAAGGGTCAGGTTGGACCAGTATCTCGATACGAAAGTAGGATTTTTGGTAAGAAAGCACTTATTAATTATCTTTATTTACGCTTTTACTTATATACTCGTTTTGACTATCTTTAACTACCCTACATTACATCACATTTCGGTCACGCATATTTGACTTTTAATTAATTTACTAATCACGCCATCTTTTATAAACATAATTACGACATTTCTTATGCATCGCTTACAAATTCGTGCATTACTGATTTAACTAATTTATATGTCACTGATCTATTACTTTATTCCTACACACCCCGATCTTGTGATCCGACCTTACATTGATGATGACGTCAAATATTTCAGCATCAGGGGATGCCGAAATATTGCAGTACATTATTGCACATATTTATTATATATATATATATTTTTTTTATTTTATTTTTTTTATTTTTTTTTTTGTTTATGTAATTAATGTTTACCGGGTATGCGCCCCGGGTAAGTGCACTATGTATTGTGCAATTCCGCTACATACTCAATTTTTAATTAACAAGGATCAACAAGAAAGTGTAGAACTGGTTAGGAGTTACACTTCATATGCTACAACCACTGCACCCAATCAATTTTAAAGAGAAAGGCCTAGGTTAAGATCAGTGAAGAGATTAATTAACGTCAAATTATATGAATCAATATATAATAGAAAAGCTACCAATCATAATCTATATATATATGAACTGACAAAACTCATTTTCGATGCTTTTTTAACTTAATCTTTTTCACCAAGCATAATAGTTTTCTTATTCTTCCAGTTTTCTATTTAATAACCGGCATGCTTTGAGCAGGCGAAAAACTATCAGCTGATGCTGCTTCTCGTTCATTTTACTATTATGATTAGAGGTTGAATCCGTGAATATTCACGGATGTTCAGATACTTGTTATATATAATTCACAGATAATCTAAAATTACTAATCAATATAATTGATCTATGAATATCTGTGATTAGTGATGTGCCGCTAGGGTATTTCATATACTAATTAATCATAATTATGTAAGGTGCAGTAATAATGGCATTAGTGTAGATTTCATGCATAAAATTGATCGACAAAATCGATGCGTCTTTACTAGTAAATTACTATCAAAAGAAGCGATCAAAAAAATTGCTTCAATTCGCGTATTAACGATTTTTTTCCAGCGATTTTTGTGGCAAACAACTGCGATAATATAGTCAAAAGAAGTTACAGGTTAAAAATTTTAATTATTCGAACATTTTTAGCTACTACATTAGCGGGAATTTTTTTTGTGTTTTACTATATATACTCCAGCTAAAAGACGTGCTTGCGTTATGAATTGGCCTTAATAACCAAAATTTTGAAATTGTAATTGTGTAAAGAAAGCTTTCTTTATATTGTATATAAAGTTTTCTTACAGGTTTTTGTGATAGTTCTAATGCTGAAGCTTTTTAAGATACGGCTTTTATTAACGTTAGATGTTTAGTCAAAAAAGGTCATGATATTTGTTACGAATTGGTTTTGGTAACCGAAAATTTAAAGTCGTAATTGTGTAAAAAAAGTTGTCTTATCATATTATAGTAAACTTTTAAGCTTTTATAACAGTTTTAATGCTGAACTTTTTAAGACTCGGTTAGAGAATCTTGCCGGGTATGTCAGGATCTTCATGATATATAAAAAATCCGTATTAGTAATTTTTATTATAATACCTTATATAGACTTGATTATTTAGAATATGAAATACCCCAATGTGCCGCGTACAGTACAGTACGCAAAAAAAAATTTAGAATATTCTAGAACAATTCATGAAAGTATCCCTATCTCAAAATTTTGATTATGAAACTGTCTTTCGCATTCTAACAAAAATTGTTCCTTGCACAATGTTGCATATAACTGATTTATAAATGCTATGTGTGTTATGTGTATTACGTATGCTATACACACTATACAACTATACGTACTGTACGTACTGTACGCGAAAAAAATTCGGATATCATATAAATGGCACATCTATATCTGTGATTATAAATAATAGTATGGATATTTATTCAAAATGTGAATACTCGTTCATTGCTATTCGTGAATATCCAAAGCTTATAAATATTTACTAAATAGCTATGATGAATATTCAAAGAATCAGACTCTTAATTTCGATGATACTTGGCACAATCTTGTTAATTTTCTGGATAAATATTATTGTTTCAGTTCGAATTACTTAGCTGAATTACTTACAATATACACTGTAAATTTCAAGTCCTTTAATTAAATCTATTTTTAGCACCTTTGGCTAGCCAGCATTTATTTAAACTTTTGGCCAGTCGTACCTATACTTTTTGATATTTTGACAGTCAAGCAAATTTATCATTGCAATAAAAAAAAAAACAGTTAAGAATATCTTTTTTATTATAGAGGTTTGTGGATTGGCTAAAATTTAATATTTGTATTTTGCACTATAAATCTTTAGCTAAAATTGCCAAAATTATTCAATTAATTATATTACTTGTGTACGATCTTGATCACTAACCCTTTATCTTCACACAATATTTTTATTTAAGAACTTTTGGTTGCAAATACTTACTATAAGCTCATTATCAAATTCATAATCAGCTAAAGACATGCATTTGTTAGATATCTCAGATATGATAATTCCAAAACTAGAGATTTTAACAACTTATACCATATCATTATGGTGGCATATTGCTTGAGCAGAACTAATAATTAATTTGGTTAAAGACTTTTTAATAACAGAAAATTATGTTTTGCATTTAGTTTAAATTAATTATTAACTCTCTTCAAGCAATATATCTCGAAATAATGCCTACGATAACAAAATATATCAATAAATTTCAAGATTAGGTCATAATGCTAAATCTAATCAACAGCTTTATGATATAATATAAGAATTAGTATATATAATTATAAATATCATTGTCTATATTCCTAATTTTAGTACATATCTACTTTATATTGATAAAATTATTTTATATATAAAAATATATCCTGAACCCGAACATGTTTATAAACTTTGAACTAAACTCAAATTGAACTCACTATTATATTCAAGTTTGATTTAAGCTTGATAAATTTTGTTCAAATTTTAGTTTGGGTTTGAGATCTATAAAATTTTTGGTTTGAATTTGGGTTTGGTTCAGTTCAACCTGAACTTGGTTTGACCCAAACTTGAATCTAAAAATATTAACTCATACTATATAAAGCTCACTTTTAAAGACCTAATTCCTTAATCTTTAATTTAAATACTTTAAAATTATAGTATTTCTTACAAAATAGTATCAAATACTATAATTAATCTTTTGCTTAAGATTAACAAACAACTATATGAGCAATTATAAAAACCTTATTGCACAAACTTTGACAACTAAAAAAACAACAATATCTATCTTATTCTTATAACAAATCTAACTCTACTTAACACACTATTAATTCAGATTTGAAAGATCTAAGTTCAGATTTATAGTCCATGTGAATTACCAGATCAACTACACTCACATACAGAAGTCTGCTCACCAGTTGGTCAAACCAAAAAAAATTAATACTTGGTCTATTTATTAAGCCAAATATAATATTTTTTTAAATTATATTTTAATTATAGTAGTCTTTGATTACTCTAGTAGATTTAGATTACAAATAAATTTTTTCTTGTCTGAGATCTTATTCTTGTATATAATTTTTATTTTTATTTGTACTAGTATAAATAGTAGTTTTTTTATAAATTTTTATATTTAGTAGTTAATGATTAGCCTTGACTACAAGTAGAAATCTTGGTGACTGCGCTATAATCTATATTGTTACTATTTAAAAATTATTACTAATAAAGATATGAGCAAAGCTTCACCTTAATACTAAAAAAACTTAGTTAAGTAGTTAAGTTATTGCATCCCCAAGTAGAATACTAATAAGTTTAAGGCTTAAAACTTACCAAAAACAAAATTTTAAAAATTTGACTTGTATGATAGCTACTGTTTTTTATCAATTAATTGGAACAGGATTTCTGTAATTTTGGTAATACTAACAAGATTAGAAGATCATGAGGTAGTTGTGTAATGTATAAATTATATAAAGATATACAAACCAGAATTAGATGATACAAATCTAAAATAAGTCCTCATAATTATATAAATTCAAAGAACTAGAAAAATGAATACTCACTTGTCAAAATTCAAACAGAGAGATAATACAAATCTTTGATAATAATTACTAGAATAGGTTTTATCTAAGGCTAGTTAACTGAATATAGCAAGAGTACTAGACAAGAATACTTTACTATCTAGACTATTAAAGTATTAAACAGAGAAAAAGAATTAGTAGATATCAGAGAACTGGTGTCTCTTTTGGGCTATCTGAATTGGTAGTCTAAAAAGACTGACTAGAAGGTATTAAAAGAGAAAATACCAGGTTGTCATAAAAGAAAAATACTAAAGTTTAGATAAATTTTACAAGGGCTTAGTGAATAATAGTAGTAGTAAAGCTCACAAATACTTGTCTTTAAACTTAGTATAAGTTATTTACAAAAAATTAGATATTATATTAATAGCAAACAATGTTTTCAAGAATACACTAAAAATAATTGTTTAATAAATAGTATGTAATAATCTGGAAAGTATGAAATAATATAGTACTTTATATCCTAAGTAAGATTAGATCAGATTGGCATAGAAAGTTCAAGATTAGAGGGTTTAAATAAAAAATTTACAAATAAATCTTAGATATAATATATAGAAATAACTATAGTAATATAGCAAAACTCTTAAATAAGCAATAACCAAAGTTGTATATATATCTATATATTTTTGTCAAATATACTATGCTTGAAACCCTTGAAGATACCAGTGATCTCTAAAACACTTAATAAAAATGTTAAGCCAAAGTGGCTAGCTTTAACTATAAAAAAAAATAAATTTATATTTAATATTTTAAACTATTATTTTACTATTTTTTAAACTAAAATTATAATATAAATTAAACTCTAATAAACTATTAAATATATTAAATCTATTTATTTACTCTAACAAATACTTTTACTATTCTATAATTATTAAAAGCTATAATAAGCTAAAACTTTAAATTACTTTAAAAAAAATATAATACAGTCAATCTTCTATAAATGCATATTATTAGAACCAAACTTTTGAAAGTTTTTATTTAAAAAACAATAATAAAAAATGTATTTATAAAAGTTTAGTATATTTGAGCCAGAAAATTAATATACATTTAAGAAGATTATGTACTTAGAAGGGATGCATTTAGAGAAGGCTAACTGTAATTAATAAATAATAATATTAAAGATAATGCGTTAACATGAATTTGTGTATTTTAAAAAAATCAATAATGCAATGCATCTGATTAGAATTTCTGAAGTTATTTTTAGAAAGCTACAATAGTGTATTTATAGTAATTTAATTAAACAAAAAATAACAGTAAATATAAAAAGTTTAAAAACTAAAACATGAATTATTTTATAATATTTAAGTTAAAACTTATAAGTTATATAACAAAAAAGGTTAAAAAAATAAAATAAAATAAGCCAAATTAGCAATGCAATTAAAAAAAAATTTTAAAAATCTCAAAAGCTTATAGTATTGTATAGATATTGTAAAGATATAAAATATTGGTTTATTTAATAAAAATAACAAAAAATTATATACAATTAACTCTCTTCATAGTGAACTACAGTTCTAAAAAAAAACAAAAGATTATTATAAATAGTTGCTATTTTTATTAAGATCAATGATACTAAGCTATTGTGAAATTTCAAGATTTGAATTTATTATATTCAGAGTCAATTGTATATAATATTTATTTTTTTTAATTGTTAAAATCTTTGCGCTACTTAATTTTCTGAGTGATCATCTGGGCGATTATCCAAACCCAACCTTGTACACGCTTTCTGAGTAATCAACAGTCAGGAATTTCAATAGATTCAATAGGTTTGCTTACTTAAACACAAAATTTTAAAATTAAATTAAGTAAAAAACATATGTAGAAAAATTTTTTAAATAGATACCTTTAATTGCATTCGATATTTTTTGTGTGTTAATCATTTTACTGGTGTACATAAGATCCGAATGTTTTGGTAAATTAATTGGTAACTTCTCAGCTATTTTATCAGCATCTAAGAATTGCTTTTTAATTTCATTATTATCTGAATATTCCATGCATTTAGTCCACTCTTGAAGCCTATCACGGACTTGATAAGCATATGGCCGTTTTTCTGGATTAAAATCCATGCATAGATTAGCTAATTCGATATAACAATTTGGAGTTCCAGGTGCAAATTCAGGTCTCAATCCAATGCAAATTTTTACTGCAAGCTCTTCATTAAATTGATAACCATCAAAAGGTCTATGTCCAGTTGACATCTCTGACATAATGACTCCAAAGCCATAAATATCAGCTTTTGTTGTAAATTCTTGACCGGATAAAACCTCTGGAGCGACATAAGGCATGACACCATAAATACAACACTCAGAATCATTTTCATTAGATTCTTTAGATAACCCCATATCAGCGATGTAAGATTGCATATTTTTGCTAATTCCTTTATGTTGCAAGATATTACCACTGTGAAAATCTGCATGAATGTAGCCTGTAATATGAATTT
>CAJVPZ010004369.1:0-10031 GCA_910592135.1 Racocetra fulgida | reverse complement strand
GTTTAAATTAGTTCAAATTAATTAGGTTTTATATATTATAATCTTGTAATAATTTATATATGCCCACCTATACTAAAAGAGATCCAAATTTATTTATAAAAATTTGCAGATCTTCTCTGATTAACTGGCAAATTACTAATTAATTAATATTAAGAGTGTGGCGACTTAGTGAAGTAGTAAAGTTATCAAACCTCTAAGCAGTTGAGTACTAGTTTAATTCTCACAAAAAATAAAAATTGAATTTAGCAAAAATAGATTTAACAACTATTGTTATAGCTGAGAAAACTTAAGACCCTGTAACTATAGTTATATCAAAATAATAATTAGAAGATCCTGGAGCATTTGTATAATAAAGAAGTTATACAAAGTCATGCAAGCCAGTTTAGTCAATACAAACCTTCAATAAGTCCTTCAGAGTTACAGAAAGCTATAGAGCTAATACAATAGTAGGATGATCACTTAGCAAATCTTGAATAGAGAAGTATCTAAGACTTTCAATAGTACTACTAGAATAGGCTTTATCTGAGGCTAGTATAACTGAACAAGGACTGAGTATTTAAAAAGAAGTATTCTACCAACTAGACTATAAAAATGCTAAAGAAAACAGATCTGCAATACAAATACCAAGAAATTAGTGTCTCTTTTGGACCATTTGAATTGGTAGTTTAGAAAGATCAGTTAGAGGTACTGAAAAAGAAAAGATACTGAATTGTCTTGAAAGAGGTATTGAGGTTTGAGTAAACTCTATAAGAACAAAAAGTAGGTTGTATAGCAGTAAGGGGTATTTATAAATAATATTATATATCTCTACATAGAACCTCTTGACCCCCTCTAGACTATATAAAAAAAAATCAAAAATCCGTATATTTATATATAAATTTTTACAAAATCTTAATTATCTTGTAATCCAGTAATCCAAATTGAATAAATTTAATACCATTAGATTCTTCTCAGTGAGAGAAATCTAATGGTACCAAAATTATTCGATTTGGATTACTGAATCAAAAGATATAAGTAAAAACTGTTAATTATATAGTAATTACATACTGTATATAATTATATAGTTAATAGTTTTTTGCTAATATCTTTTGATCCAGTAATCCAAATTGAATAATTTTAATACCATTAGATTCTTTTTAGTGAGACAAATCTAATGGTACTAAATTCATCCAATTTGGACTACTGGGTCATGAGATATTAATATTTTTATAAAAAAATTAGGTTATTTTTCTTTGACTCTCTCTACCTTAGCAAAAAACATAAAAAAACATTATTTTTGTGAAACTCCCTCCCTCCTCTTGTATAATGTTATTTATGGATGCCTTCTAATCAGACTATAATATAGTTAAAACATTACAAAAAAACTGACAATTATAAAACAGCTGAAGAATACTTCTGCAATGAAACTAAAATACAAGTGGTGGGCTACGGCCTATATATATTAACTGAAAGATTAGATTAGCTGGATTATAAGTACAGAAGGCTCTAGCAGGTTTATTATGAAAATAAAGTAGTTCTAAGGGGCCTTAGGGGCAGTTTTTCTTTGGAGAGAATATCCAATAGTGCTAAGTTGATCAGAAAGTTTAATTAGATAACACAAATAATAGTGAGTTATAGATATAGCATCTAATATAGAACCTAGTAATAAACAGACTACTTAAATTAGGCACTCAAAAAATGCAGATATAGCTAGAATATACCCTTGTTAATATAACAAAGTTAGGAGTAACCCATGTAATTGTCCTGACATTTACAACCAAAGTTAATAAAATGTGCCAGACCCAAAGTAGTTACTTTAATATTAAAAAAAATTTAATTAAAATTAAGGTTAGAGCTAAGATTTAAGATAAGACAAGACATGTTTATATTACAATTTTGCAAGAATTTTTTTATTAGAATACAAAAAGTGGTTTTATAAAAAATTTTTGAATTATTAAAGATTTTTAAAATTACTAAGTTTGTTTTGATTTTTATATTACATCTAATCTTAATATTACAATACAGATTGATAATTTTATTAGCTAAAATTGATATGGTATTAAGCATTACTAATGTGATTTAGTAAAACCATTATTTATAATATACTTATTTTAATTAATATAACTCTTTCTACAATCTTCTGACTAATAATAACAAAAACCTAATCTACAAAAAATTATATAAAAATGTTCAAGATAGATACTTTTCAGTCATACTTTAGAATAAATAGCTATCAATAAAGTTTAAAGATGTGAAACATTAAGAAATAAATATATTTTTCTTGAGGTTAAACTTTTTTATTTCAGTAGACTCTCTAAGTTATTCAGTATCCAAACTAAAAAGATATTCTAAGAATTGATCTTATTTTTGTATAGATTGTTGCTAACTAAGTTCAAAAAATATAAATATATTAAGAAGCAGATATAATTTTTTTTGAATCAAGTTTTTTTTTTATCTTCTATTTAACAGACTCCCAAGTTATTCAATATTCAAACCAAAAGAGTTATTTTAGAAACAAGTAGTAGTTAAAAACTTTTACTGAGATAATTAAAGTTTAAAGAAGTAACTATAAAACTTACAGAAGAACCTTATATACTCTTGTTGACTTTTTATTTTTTTTGGAAAAAATTTTGTAAAAAAGTAGACAACTTAGTCTATCCTTCCAAAAAATTAATATATTATTTATTTTTCAAATTAGTTAACATTATTTATTTATACTTGTCATAACAAATATATAGATGCATATGGGCTGCAAATAAGTAGATTATATGTTTTGAATATAACCATTAAAGCAAAGCATCTGGACCAACAGTATGATTTTTGACCTTTCTATAGTACCTAAATCAAAGCAAAGCCAATTTTTTTATCTCATAATAAAATTTTTTTTTTTTGAGTTTTATAACTAATCTTTTCAGGCTTATAGTTTTTATTCAAGTATATAGGTGGGGGCTTACTTATAGAACTCCAGTACATTATATTATAAATGCAAATTCAGCTTGTATTACTATTACATCCCTGCTACAATTATCTGTTATAAGAAGTCCTGGATATTTTCCCGATACTCTTAAAACTGATTTATCCTCAAAGCATCATTAGCTAGAGCTTTTCATATCCACAATCTGGCTAATCTAGACTTCAGTAACTTATACCAAATCTGAAAACAAATACTTATGAGCTGAAGCCACTACCGTTACCTACTTCTGCTTTTGCAGAGTTCATTCAAACCTCAGTATATATTTTACAGACTATTACCAATATCTAAGTTTCATCAATAATCTAAACTTCTAATCCAGATAGCTCGGAGAGGCTATGACCTACTCCTGGTTCCCACAATTGGATCCTTTTCCTTCAGTTACTCATCTGATAGCCTGGTTGGTATAGCGTCTGCCAAACACTTGGTTTTTGTTCAAATCGCTAAAATCAATATTCAGATTCCTTAGATAATCTTTTATATAGTACTGTCAAAGATCTGTACTACATTTTTACTTAGAACTTGCCAAGCAGGCTTCTATGTGCCTTATAGCCTCAATACCTGGTTTGACCTAGCTACTTCACTTAGGTTTTGTGTAATTTATATGTTACATTAATATTCTACAGCCTCCCAATATGAGCTGATACAACCAGATCCTATAATCTATTAGATTTTATATAGTTTGCTGTAACATATTTTATAAAATTCAAAATTTGTCATCAGTAGGATTCAAACTCTTGTTCTATCACTTGGGGGTGCAACAACTTATTAACTTCACTAAGTTGTTACACCCATAATAAAATTTTTCTTTGATATACTAATTATATAAATTAGAGTAAAGATTAGTTTAAATAGTAATATATAATTTTTTAAGCCTAACACAAGCTTATAATTTTAACTATTCTTAATAAATACAACTTTTATATTTGTTTTTTCTCATCTTTTTCTTTTCCTTTTTTTTGTATATATATTTTTTTACATTTTTCTTTATATCTTTGTATTTCTTTTTATACTAGCATAAAACCTGTTGCATTGATCTGAATCTAAGTACCTTTATATATTATAATTTATATAGAAAAATTTATCTAATTTTTAAGAATATTACTGTGATAAAATATAATAAATAACCAAACACATTATTAAACTAAACTATTTATATATGTTATTAGCTAAATTAATATATATACTCTATATAAGTTTTAATAATTCTTAGTTATTTTTCATATTGTTTAATATATTAATATAAAGCTTGACATAAATAGTATTGCAAGTAAGTATACACTGTATAGTAAAAATGGTTTAGTTTTTTTATATAATACTAATATATTAATTTTTTAATTAAAATAAACATTCAATTAAAGCACTTTATTGTACATAATAACATGATAATCGACATATATAAAATGTATATATAATGTAATGATCGACATGTGATTTTATTTATATATGTATCAGCTAATCAAATATTATTTTTGTCTTCTATTGTTTATCTCATAGTGTTTGTTTCTTAGTTGTTTATCTATCTGTAGCAAATTATATAAGAGATAATTTTTTCTTTTTTTGTATATATATCTAGATAAATCTTTTATATATCTTATTAGTGCAGTTAGTCAGATATAAACATTTAAATAACTTAAGTTATATTGCAGCCATATATAACCAAAACAAAGTTTTATTGCTATAATGTTATCAGTAGTGACAAGGCTTTAATAAATATAGTTACTAGCACAACTTGCCAAAGTTGAGAAAATAATATATTTTTTATTTTTTAATTTAAATATCAAATATATAATAAAAGTTTATTGTTAAAAAAAGTTAATTTTTACAAAAAATGTTACTTCTAATATATTATAACTTTTTTAATAACAACTTAATAACATACCAAAACTAAAGTAATATCTTTTAACTTTAAATTTTTAACTTGTATTTAGTAAAATTTGTTTAAAATAATTGTTAAAAAAAGTAATTTCTATTTTTGATTTTAAATAAATTTTTTATTTTTATATGGGTGCCGCCAAGAGAAAACCAGGAATTCTAAAAATAGACTTCCATCCACAGCGAAGTTGCGGGTTTTTTAATCGGTCAATGTAATAACATCGTGTTATTACATTGACCGATTAAAAAACCCCGCAACTTCGCTGTGGATGGAAGTCTATTTTTAGAATTCCTGGTTTTCTCTTGGCGTCACCCATATTATTATTAAAATAAATTTTTTAGCTTAAATACAAATATTTAAAAAAGTTTATTAAAAACTATACTATTTTAATTTCAAAAAAACAAACTGCTTATAAACTCTATATTTTAATATATTATTTTACTAAGTTAAAGTTTTTAACTTTTGTTTAAAAAATTTTTGAATTAAGTAATTGTTAAAAAGAGTTTCAAGTTATACTTTATTGTATATTAAAATTTTATTTATTTTATTATATAATTTTAGTAATTTTAAACTCTTGTATTTGAAATAGACAGTATACTAAAATTATTATAAGCAACAAATATATAATGTGCTAAAAAAACAATTTTAATATATATTAATTATAAGTTAAACAAGAAGAAAAATGTTAAATATTTTGTTTAATATACAATAATTATATAAACTTAGAAAGATTCAGACACAGCGATATTTAAACAAAAATAATAAGGTTTCCAATAAAAAAACCAAAACATGTAGTAAATATCATCCCCCAAAAACAGTTAGTAGAAATATGTTCAGCATGAGATATTGTAGGAGCAGAAGATTTTTGTTGCGACGGAGATGCAGATAAAGGAGTTTTAGCACCGAGAGGTGGAGAAGTTTTATTAGCAACGAGAGGTGGAGAAGTTGTAAGCAAAGGAGCTTTAGAACCGAGAGGTAGAGTGGCTGTAGACAAAAGAGTTTTATCAACGAGAGGTAGAAGAGTTACAGACATAGGAGTTTTAGCACCGAAAGTTGAAGGTGAAGGGATTGAATTGGGTGGTGAACTCCGAATAGTTGAGTCCGGAGTAGGTATTGGAGCTATTGGAGTAGGTAGAATTGATTTCGGAGCAGGTATTAGAGTTGGTATTGGAATTGATTTCGGAGTAGGTATGGGAGTTGATTCCGGAGAAGGTATTGGATTAGGTTTTGGAGAAGATATTGGAGTAGGTATTGGAGTGGGTATTGAGTCAATATTACCAATTCTCTGTTTAGGAGTATTATCAGTTGGGATCGTAGAATCTTTAATTGATCCAGTCGCAAGAACTACAGGGGTTGGGGAGGGTGCAGCAGCTTGTATATTTTTTGATGAACTATCTGAGCTTTTATCCGAGCTTCCAAATGGATCATCTGAGCTTTTAAATAGATTATCTGAGCTTTCAAATGGATTATCTGAGCTTTCAAATAGACTATCTGAGCTTTCAAATGGATTATCTGAACTTTCAAATGGATTATCTGAGCTTTCAAATGGACTATTCGAGCTTTCAATTGGACTGACCGAGCTTTCAATTGGACTAACCGAGCTTTCAATTGGACTGACCGGGCTTTCAATTGGACTAACCGGGCTTTCAATTGGACTAACCGGGCTTTCAATTGGACTGACCGGGCTTTCAATTGGACTGACCGGGCTTTCAAATGGACTAACCGGGCTTTCAAGTGGACTAACCGAGCTTTCAAATGGACTAACCGAGCTTTCATTTGGAATATCCGAGCTTTCATTTGGAATATCCGAGCTTTCATTTGGAATATCCGAGCTTTCATTTGGACTAACCGGTCTTTCATTTGGCATAAGCGAGTTTGCATCCGGAATATTCGGGCCTTCATTTGGAATATCCGAGCTTTCATTTGGAATATCCGAGCTTTCATTTGGAATATTCGAGTTGCCAATAAAAGTTTCATCACCTTCAGACTCGTTAGGTTGGTCCGAAGGTGTAAGATCACCCTCAGGTGGACTCATACCTTTACCTTGAGATATTATCTCTTCGAATTGTTTAATCATTTCTTGATCAATAGGTAATTTAAGATACTGGGCAACTACAGTGGAAATGAAGATAATGACAAAATAAAGAAAGAGAACTTTATTTTGAAACATGACTTGGCTTTATTAGTCAAGAGTAACAGGTAAAAATATCGCTTTGAGAGTTTTAAGTGACTACGCGTGAAGAAGAAACGTGCATTACTTTATCATTCGTCTCGGATAATAACAAAACTGGGGCGTATTTATAGACATTTTATACATTATCACATTTTCTTTAAAAATAATAGAAACAACTTTATGCCAAATTTAACATAATTGCATTTATATACTTGAGTTACATTTAAGAAAAACGAATTAGAGAGGGAAATTGTTTAATGATAATTACAAGAACACATTTGATACGTATACGCAGGATTACATTAGTTTTAAGGGGCCTCAATTATTTTTTGATAATTGTTGGATAAAAATGAATCACGTTATAATAATACTAATAATTTTGATGCAATTTTGATAATGAGGAAAATTAGAAAATTTGCCACTAGATATTTAGTAACGTAAAAACTGTATTAAAATATGTGATAATGCATGTCAAGAAGTTTATCATAAATAGAGCACATCTTTGAATATTTTAGTTGGATAACTTTTTTAAGATTTTTTTTTTTTCAAAAAACCAAATACAGTCGCATCCCATATCACACCATCGGGACCCACAAAAAGTGTTCTTATATAGAACACATACTTATAATGTGCTTATATAGAGAATTATTTTTATATATTAATAGTAGTTGGTTCGAAAAATAAACGTGCTTATATAGGTAATGTTCTTATATAGGAGGTGCTTATATGGGAGTGCGACTGTATATAATATTCACACATATATATCTTAGATAGCTTATGATAATGTAAAGCATGTATGCGTTTGAATTTTTTTTTAACATACCCGCTTTTTTAATAATGCCCTTGCAGCGGAAAAATAACATCGTCATAATAAATTTTGACATCGATATGAACTGGTATTGTAGGATAGTTTCTACCGTTAAGAGTAAAAATTTCTCACGTCTAGGGGATAGATAGACAGATTAGCCAGCGTTTTTTTTTTATTTTTTATTTTTTATTTTTTTGGGTACGTAAAATTTGTCAATATTCATCATATTCGCATACTATATTTGCGCGTAATAATGCACATGGGCGTTATTACGCGCGATCAAAATTCCTCGAATACTCATAACGGTAGAAACTTACCTAAATATAGTGCACTCAGCCTAAACGCTAATGACATCAAGGCGCTGAAATTCTGTGAATACGACAGATCAAATATAAGTCAAATGTTAATATCAAAAATTCTAGTTAAAAAACATTTTACGTAATTCGATGGTCCTTATCAAATATTATCCCTTACATATTTGTACGCTAAAATAATTGGAAGAAAATAAAATTATAAAAAAATTTTTTTTTTATTCTAATTGACTTTGATGTCTTCCAAGGGTTCGAAAAGGCATAAATTCACACGATGGCTATGAAATATACCTTCGTAGTCTTGCTTCAAAAATCCCCGCATGTGAAAGTATTAAAGGATTATAATTGTCACGTTCAGGTTTCCTTTTTAATATTAAATTTTGTCGCAAAACAAAAAGTAATATCACAATTAATAAATATAATTGATTTTGGGGTAACATTAAGAAGACCTCGTAAAATAGAAATTGCATGGTATTTAGCATATAATACGCTTTTATTTAAGCTTAGTTAAAGCCTAATAAAATTTGGAGTAAATGCGCAAAAATAGGTCTCTAAAAATTTTAGAGTACAAATATGTACGCCATACGGTTTAAGGGATAATATTAAATAAGAATTTTTTTTTAAAAAATAATAATAATAATAAATGATGTCTTTAGAAAACTGCGCGCATCATGTCTTGTAAATCGAATATTGGGCCTACTACATACATATATGGTGGACATTATACTAAAAAAAGATATAAAATCATATGTAAAATTAAGAGTTAAACATTTTTACTTGATGAATAAGTCTTCATATCAAATTTATGTTTCTATTTTTATAGAGTTTTGTTAAATGTAGCAGGTTGTGATATCGCAGGTTAATACGTACATACGTACATAATTTTAAAAAAAAATTTAAATTTATTATTAGTTAGGGTTAGTGTTCAAGCTAGTATTAGGATTTAAGTGTTAAAAACTTTTAATTACATAATGAAATTTCGAGATATTTAAATTTTTGACTTTTTTTCTTAAGTTTTACTAATTTTTCGTTCATTTTTGTTACACAAGATCCTGTGATCTAATTGGTCGATCATATTAACCTGCGATATAGCAACCTGCGATATTTAACATTATCCTTTTTATATAACATGTCTAGTGTTTTGACCCGGGTGAGTATCACCCGGGTCACCCGCGGGTGGGTGGGTTGAATCATTACAGCCCGGGTGAGTTAACCTGCGGATGACCCGTCGACGACCCGCTGGTTGACCTGCGGGTTGACCAACAGAATGAACAATCACTAAATGCACACACCGCATATATCATCTAACTTCAAATTTAAATATCCATGTTTTTGAATGTGTTTGAGAACTCGCGAACTGACATCTAAGTTTTGGCAATTTTTCGAATTAATAAGCTCTAAAATTTTTATATTTATATTAGTCATCTGATCTTAAATTAGTATATATAACAATTTAATTGAATATATTATGCCGAAATCACTAGCTTAATCGAATCGGTCAAATAATCATTCGGTAAATTTGTTCCAAAATTAATGAAAACATCTGTAATCACATAACTTATAGTTGAGTGGCGCCAATCCCTAGTGATTTCTAACCCTAATTTAGGGACCTGCATAATTCGTTTAAGATCTACCGTACGCATAATTTTGTAATAACCTGAACACGGGTAGTTTTTTTTAAACTGATATTGACCCTCGGGTGACGTTTTGAAGCTGACCCGATTTTTAACCGGACAATAATAAATCAACAATATAACTTACTCAAAAATCTAAGCTTCACTTTACATGATTCTGTACGTAATTGCGTAGATTCATCATAATTCACAATGTATTTCGTCTAATCAGTAATCTATTCGATTGCGTCTTCATGTTTTGTTTTAAGTTGAAATTCTGCAATAAAATCATCGACATCT
>CAJVPZ010004368.1:0-10031 GCA_910592135.1 Racocetra fulgida | reverse complement strand
TTGATACAGATTTCGTCAGTGATTTTTTCGAGTATCTTGTAGTTTAACTAGACTATTTGGTAATATTGGCTTTTTGTTAATTTTGATCTCATGGATCTCATTAGGTGTGATAAGTATATTGATCTAATCTAGTGAGATGTGTTCAAAGTAGTATTCTTCTCTAAGGAGTCTAGCTATTTCTACCAGTATTCTGGATGATGTGATTAGTAGCATAATGTTGAATGCTTTAATCTCTGTAAGGTCTAAAGGTAATCTTAGTTTGTTTATAGGGTTGGCTATTAGGATTGCCTTGTTTATAGAGAAGTTTATCTATCTTATATTTTGTTTTTGCTTTCTTAAAGAATTCTTGTGCTATTTTGTCATTAGTAATTGGATAAGTAAATTGAGTATATAGTCTGATTTTATCTGGATCCTATAATAATACAGGCTTTTGTATAAAGAAGTCATTTAGTATACTTATGAACTTGTAGTATTTTCTAAGCGTTTCTGCTATATCTTTGATGTTTGTTTCTTCTAATAATAGGTCAATAGGGAAGAGATATTTAACTCCACTATTTAGCTCATGATAGGTTAGTGATAGAGGTTCTCGTTCCGGTGGTAGAGCAAAATAAGTTGCAGGTATCTGAGTGAAACTGTAGTGATTGATAAGTTTCTTTTTATAGAATTGTAATTCTTTTAGTTGTTTTGGATCCGTAATAGAGAAATAGATTTTTAGTTCTTCTTTTAATTCTGATAGTTTGTCTGAGAGTTTTGGTAGTGCAGTAAAGTAGGTGTCTGGTAGACTAGGAAAGTTAAAGATTACTCTAAGGGAGTTAACAATTGCTTTTGTTTAAGATCTTTGCTTGATTGGTAGTTCGAATGGTAGTATGTTCTTGGTTTGACTGTCTATTTCCTCTGGGTTTTAGGTAGTTGTTGTTGTTGGATGCTGTATGCTTGGTTAACTGCTGTTTAGATTTGTTTATAGTCTTGAATAGGTTTTGTACGGATAAAGTTTCGACTATATTTGATTATTTGATATACCTTGCTTGGCTGGAGTTGTCTAAAGTTGAGGTTTGTAAGATATTCTATCATTAATTTTTGTCTTAGTTTGTATTAAATTATATCTCTAGTCTCTCTGTTTATTAAAGGGATTTCATTTTTATCTTTGTATTTGGTAATAGCCGCTTTGAGTAGATTGGTAAATTCTTTTTGGTATGCAGATGTAGTTTGTCTATTTTGGATAAAGGATGTAAAAAATGCAGGGTCTAGGTATTTAAATTTAAAGAGTATAGCTTTTGAGATCTGATGCTGTGTAGATTGTGTTGTTAGTTTGTATTGTATGAATTCTTCGATACTATTTATATCGTCAAGTGCTGTAATTATTTTGTCTATTGGCTAGATCCTGTAGTCAAACTTGTTTTAGTTTTGGTTATCTAATTCTTGGAGCATATGCTTGATCCAGCTTTGTGTTTGTATATATAGTGCTTCCTCATCTATTTGCATTTGATCTTGTTGGAGGATATTTTGTTATAGTATATAGCTATATGATTTTTGTTGGGTGTTGCTATTTTGGTTTCCAGGTTTATTTTGGTCATGGATTGTAGATGTTGTATTTTCTATATCTATCTGCATTAATGTTGTTTTGGTGTTATTTTCTGTCTTGGATGTTGGGTTATGTGTTTTGTTTGTTGGTAACTATATTTGTGTATCTACTACATTTGTGTTGTTTTGTGTATTTGTGTTTCTTGTGATTGTTGTATTGTTGTTGTTATTTCCTGTTATGGTTGTTGTTGTATTGTTTTGTATGACGTATGATGTCATAGTATGTTTTGGCAGAAATAAGCTGTTTTGCCTACTTTTTGTTGATTTTTTGCAAGTTATAAAAATAGATATATTGTTGTAGCAGCATTTTTTACTTTGAGCTGAAGTTTGTTAGTTGTTATTTGTATTCTGTGTTTATTGGTTGTCTATACTGTAGTCTATTGGTAGCTTGAGTATATATACTGATATATATATGTTTTTTTCTTCTTGCAAACTGTTTTCTTCTACCAAGTCTGTTGAGAACTAGTTGTTGTTTTTTTTGGTTTTCTTGTTGTATTTTTTGTACTGTTGTTGTTTTGTTATTGTATTAGTTGTTGTATTAGTTGTTCTCTTATATTTCATACTAATTTTGTCTATGTTCTAACTTTATTTAGGTTTTTTTTGAATATCTTCCTTCTATTTTTGTTATTTTTTGTAATTTTTGGTAATTGTTAAAAAGAGTTTTTATCTATAAATTTAGAGTTAATAATTTGTATTTCTAAAATTATAATATTATATATAATAAAATTAAACAAATTGAATATTCAGAATGTGATTATAAAAAAATATTATATTTTACATAGAAAATCAAAAATAATGATGTCTTATTTATATATATAATTTATAAGAAAATTAATTTGTTTAATTTAATACAGTATTTTTCTAGTTTGTAACTGCATTAAATATTAATAAATTATTAAGATATTTAAAATATATAAGTGATGAAGATGATAGATCTAGATATAATCTTAGTACTGCTTTTGCACTTAGTATTTGTACTTGGTCAAAAAACGTTACTCAGTTAACCGGCAAGTAAATCTACGGGTTACTCAGGTAATCAATAGATATACCTGAGTATAAAATCTTACTTGTTATACCCGAGTAAGTTGTCATATGATTGGTTATATGAATTATTGTAGCCAATCAAATCTTATATTTGTTGATGAATCTATTTGTGTGCTACTTAGATAAATCTATCCAGATAGTTCAATTTTTGAAATATCTGATAAAAAATCTGCCGAATGATTTTTGATTGTTCCAGTTAAGTTATTATTTCAGCATAATAGATTCAATAAAATTACAAATTATATGTACGTATGTAAATACATATTAAATAATACAATGGCACATGATTATTAACCTGCATTACAAAAATTTTGCTGACTTTGTGTGCCAGTTCTAGTCAACGTTATTTATATAATAAAAATTACATATTAGAAATTTATATGCAAATTTCCACCCTATATACTGATATATCCCTATATCTCTATATATATATAAAAGACATATGCATTATATATAATACTTTCTATAATAAAATTTTAGCATTATAAAATGTCAACACATTCAATATTACTAAATTTGTTTAAATACTTGTCTAACATATTTAGTGCTATAGTATGTTTAATCTGTGCGAAAATTTATATATTTCAAATTATAATGTAATATATATATAAATAACATAAATTGTAATTTATCGTTATATATTGATTATACTAAAATCAATAACTTAACCAGATCAGCCAATAAACTATTTGACAAAATATTATCAGGTGTTTTAGAAATTATAAAAACAGCTGTAACTGATTAACTTGGGTAATACCCAATTCAGGTATAATCTCTGCATATATTCAATGAAAGTATTTTTGTTCAGGTATTATTTGAATATACTTACTCAGGTAATACTTGGGTGTATCTACTCGGGTATTACCTGGGTGTATCTACCCGAGTAGCTATAGTTATTACCTGGTTATCTGATTATTTGTAAGTAATCTGAGTAATACTTGATCTGAGTACAATCACTATTTGTACTATTACAAATAGATAGTCATTTAATTAATAATCTACCTATTAACTAAAAAATAGACAAAATGTGATGTCTTTTATCTAAAACTTTTTTTCTAAGTTAATAATACATATCTACTAATTGAAAGTTGTAAAGCTCATCAAGACACATCTAATAGTGGTTAGATCATTCAAATTGGCTTAGTGAATAGTGAGATATTGTCGAAAACCAATTGATTGCCTATATAAAAATTTGTGACAGAAATTATTTATAAAAATCACTATCGGTGAAATGTGGTATGCTTCTATCTAAAACTTTTTTCTTACTAAGTTAATAATATATGTCTACTAATTAAAAGTTGTAGAGCTTATTGAGACACATCTGACAGTGGTCAGATTATCCAAATCGGCCTAGTGAATAGCAAGATATTGTCAAAAAATGATTGTTTAACTATATAAAATCTTTATGTTGTAATATAACAAGTTAAACCCTTGGTTAACAAGTTACTTTATTTGACTAAGTATTCAAGTAGTTAAGAAATGTATTTATATAATTTATGAAAGAAAACAGTTTATAAATAAGATAAAATATTGTCAACTTATTGCTAAGGCAACACTTATAAAGAAAAGTTATAACCAACAAAGTTTATAGACAAAAGGTAGATTTATTGACTCAAATAATATTCAAATGAATAATACAAGTAAAACAAATATATAACTCAAGAAAAATTCAATAGTTTCCAGAAAAATATTACAGAAAAGCAACTTATTTCCAACAAAGATTATATAAAAAATACCAAAAGTAGGACTTATTTCTGATATAAAGTTATAACAAAAATAAAGATTATATTTAATTTTTTTGTTTTAAATAAAATAAATTTAAATGATTTGATAGCAATTCTTATCATTTAATTATTTTTACAAAAATAAGTTTCTTTTTTGTTATCATTTGTAATAATAATATTAAAATCATTTTTTTTCTTCTAAATTATTTTCTTCAATAAAACTAAATAATTTTAAATTTAATAACTTGATTATTTTTTTTTATCATCTTCAAATAAGATTTTATCTGTATGACTTCTTTTTTTTAGCTCTAAAGAGGACTCAAAATCTTTTACTAGATGAATTAATTTGATAAAACTAAAGTAAGAAAATTTACTTGCACATAAATTATGAAGTTTTATTTTTAGTTTTAAATCTAAATTTGAATTTTTAATAATGACAAATATTTTTTCAGTATTAAGACTTGCAAGCGTTTGATAATTTCAAGTTTAGTTTTTTGATTAACAAATCAATTTCATAATATTTTTAAGGATAAAAAGCTAGATTACAAATTAATATAGCATCTTCTTTTGAAATCTTGTTTGGTTCTATTTCTTTATCATTGAAATATCTACAATACACAAGAGTTTGATTGATTAATAAAAATAGAATTAATAATTTTTGAGCTAGCATTTTTAATTTATTATAAAAATAAATTAGATGTTATTTTTATATATATTTTTTTTAAAAAAAATAAAAAATAAATTATTTTTAATAAACAATTTTTTTTCTATTTAAATTTTCTGTTTTTTGATTATGTACTAATTTAATATCAATTACTTGTTGTTTTTCTTGTTCACTATTTCTTTTCTTTTAATACAAAAATATTTTGCTTTACGTTTATTATTTTCATATCAATAAAACCTCCAAGCATTATTAAATTTATTAAAAGAAATTCCGTTATAACTATTTAAATTATTTTTATATAATTTACAGTTTAAAACATTTTCTTTTTTTGTTGTTTTTCTTAAATTGCATTTCTATTATCTAATCCTATTGGATTTTTATGATCAATCATTTTGTAATTTAAATAAATCATTCTATAAAAAAGAATAATTTTCTTTTTATTTATTGTTTTGATATAATAAGTATTTTTGTTTTAAAAGCAGTTCAAGTAAAATTTTTTAATAAATCAAAATTGTCGATATTACAGAAAAAAGAAATATTAGATTTTTGCATTTTAACTTAAAGAAATAATGTTGCATTAATTTTAACAATTCGATAAGAGTTTGATTTATATTGTAGTTTAATAATTAGTAGTTTAGTCCAGCTAGACAAAACTTCAAAGTTTTTAAATTTTTCTTGCCAATTCATTTTTATTAATTAAAAAAAAATACAATCCTTTATATTTTAAAATATTAAATCACAATTTTTAATTTTAATTTTTAAATTAATTTTATTGATAAAATAAGAAAAATATAATATTAAAACAATATTTTGTTAAAAAATATTGATTTTTAAGAATTAAAAAACAAATTTGAAAAAAATAATTATAGTAAAATAAAAAATACTGGTAAAAATTAATAGTTTTTATAAATTGCAAAGAGCTGACTAATGTTTATTTTTACAAGTTCTTCATTTTTTTCTAAGTTGAAAACTCTTTTTTCTAAAGATAAGATTTTGGTTTTATAGTTTTTAACAACAGAATTTAATCTTTTAATTTCATCTTTATATCTAAAAGGCTTTACAAAAATACAATAGAAACCTTTTTTATAACAATGTTGACAAATACTAGGGTTTTCAATAGATTTTTTGCAGCCAATATTCTGATTATAGCATTTAAAACATTGAGTTTTGGGAGTTTGATTAAATTTTTTTGAAATTGAAACCATTTTCAAGAGATTTTGTTTAAAAATTACAAGATTTATTTAAATATTTATATAGTTTTAAGAATTATTTTTATAAGATTTGATGACTTCTAATAATGCTTGCCACTATCTGTTTTTGTTTTTTCGATGCTATACAAATTCTTGAAGATATGGTGTAATTGTATCAAAATTTTGATTTCACATTAAAATATTTAATATTATTTCATTCTATAGACTAATTTATTAATAGTTTTTAATATATTTTATATTTAAAATAATAAAATTAAAATTTTTTATTTACCTTCTATAGTGTTGCTATAAATTTTTTTAATCTTTGTTTTTGTGTTAATTGCTTTGAATGATTTACTCGAATATATTTTATTCCTAATTTTTCTAAATTCTGATAACCATGCCAATTATCTGAATAGATTTTTGTACTTGAAATAACATGCTTTCTTATGATTCTTGTAAGAGTATTTGCATTTCTATCTTTTACAACTTCAAAATAACATTTGTTAGTTTTTCTTTCAGTTAATTCTACAACCCACCATGAAACATCTTTTTTAAATTTTGATTCATCTATTTTTACAATTTTATATTCTTCTCCTAGTCTGCTATCATTAACTGTTAATGTGTTTATTATTAAATCACGAAATATTTTTGTATATTTTTTATCAATTTTGGTAATAATCTCATCAAATATTTTAGTGTTGTGTATCTTGCTTTTGAGACCCAAAAATAGCTAAATGATAAAATCTGATTGCTTTTTAAACATCTTTTACTAAAGAATGAATTATGATATATTGAAATTGTCTTGTTACAATTTGTGTTTTTACATATTTATAAATTATATCGATAGTAAAATTTTGTATTATTATATTTTAAACAACTATTTGGTTGTTTATTAATAAGTTAGTTTTCTAATAGAAATTCGATACACTTTTTTTCATTAAATAATATTTCTTGAATTGTATTTATTTTAGGAATTGACATGTTTATTAATAATAAAAAATTTATTTGTTTGCTATTTATAAAATATTTTTAATATCAAAAAAAAAAAATAATAATAATTTATAATTTTTGAAGTATACATGAGAATCCTAAATAAAGATGATTATTTTTGTTTGTTCTTTTAAATTCTTTATCTTTTGTTTCATCTGCAATATCTAATTCAAAATCTTCATTGTAATTAAAATTATCTTCTTCTATATTGTTAGATTCTTTTTTATTGAGTGATTCTTAATAATTCTGTTGAATTTCAATTTGTTGTTGATTAATAATATCTTGATAAACTTTAATTTGTTCTTGATCGAAATTATTATTTTCTTGTTTAATCTGTTTTGGTTCTTTAATATATTTAACTTTTTTTCTTTTACAGGTATAATCTGAATCATCTAAATATAGATCAGAATCATAATTTAATTCATTAATTGATAGGTTTCTTTTATTTAATTTTTCTTGGGGTCTAATGATTTTGTCAATATGCTGGTTTTTGATTTTGATTTGGTAAACATTTAAATATAAGGTTTCTTTTTTTTTTTGTTTTTTTATTGTTTAATTTTTGTAATATTACTGGAAATGCTATTTTGATAGAAAGAATTTCATCTCTATGTTCTAAAGGATTTTCTTTTAAATTTTTTCTTTTGATTACTTTATATTCATTCATATCTTGATATATTCTTTTAGTATTATAAATTTTTGGATAATATGATTCAATTGGCCTAAAAATATATTTGTTTTTGTTAATCGTATAATATTTTTGCTAATAATAAATGCTATCTAATTCTTCAAAATATCTATATTTTTTTTCTAATATTTTTCTTGCTTTTTCTTCAGAAACATTATCATTAAATTCAATTTCAAACTTGAAATTAAAAAAATCTTCAGGTGATTCACAATGAAAAATTATTCAAATTTTACAACAAGAACATTCTTTTCAACATAGTTTTTCATTATTATCTCTAAATTTTTTGAATTCTACAATATAATCTAATCAATTTACAAATGAACTAAATAATTTTGTATTATTAAATTTCTGTTCTGATATAGGTTTTAATTCTTCATCTTTGTAAAAATCGTAAATAAATCTAACATTTGTATTTGCTGAAAATCTAATTACTTTTGGGCAAAAATTTTTATTTTCACAACCTTTTATTTGAACACTATAATCTTTTGGATCAAGAAGATTTAAAAGTTCTAAATATTTGATTTGGCTTTTGAATTCATTAATCAAAACTTCTTCATATGAGCTATTAAAATCTTGCCAGAATTTTCTATCTGTACTTTTACATTTATATGCATTTGAAAATAATAATGAAAACAAATAGTCTTTTCTAACTCAACTTTCATTACTATAAAAAAATATTGTTGCAGGCTTCTAGCATCTTCTGTTTTCTTTTTTTTTAATATTTTTTATAGCTTGATATAAAGTATAAATATGATTTGGATTATTTTCAACTCGTTTAGGATTATTTTGTGCATTTTCCACAATAATTTTATCACTAGATTTATTTTCAATAAATAAATCATCCATTATTTTTCCAAAGTTTTCTTTAGTATATTGATTATTTTCATTAGGGTTGTTTGGTTTTTTTTATAATTTTCTAGTATATAATAAAATAGTTCAGATTCAGAATCATATCTTGTGAAAGTACGTTAAGAATAGCATTCAAGTGTACACCATATACAATTTGCAAGATCATTTAAAATTTCATAGCTACATCGACATATTGCAAGTAAAATTTTATTTTCTGAATTTTCTGGATCAATTATTTCAAGAACAGCACCTTAAATTTTGCATTTTGGATTATTTCTATCAACTGGTTTTCGATTGTGTTTGTCACATTTGTTGTGATTTTTTTTACAATATGCGATAGAATCTTTAATGCTTTTTATAGAATCATGATGCTATTTCTCTAATGCATTATTAGTTTGTAACTTTTTATAAATACTAGGCAATTTTGTTTGATTTACTAAAGTGAAAACTGTTTGAATATGATAATCTCAATCTTGTTTTGCATTATGATTCTTTTCATATTGATAAACGAATTCTTTAAATGAACAAGTTTTATAATTAATGAAAAATTTTTTTATTAAAAGATCAAATTGTTTACGATCAAAATAATATGAATTAAAATTAAGTCTTGTAATTCTGTTATCTGTTTTTATCATTTTGAATGTCTAATAAAATTATCTGATCATTTATAGTTAGAATATTAACCTTTATATATATAATTTTTAATATATCAAATGAACTGACTCATTATTTAGTCATCAATTGACTTAGAAATTGCTAATTAATTTTTTCTATAATATACTTTATGGGCGAATCTATTTGTCGCTAGCGGTGACATGATGATAGTAGCAATTGGCCAATCATGCCACAGGATCAGGTGTAATATTTGTGTAATCTAAAAACAAAGAAAACATAGAAAAATTTTAAAAATTAGCTATAGCTCAAAATTTCGCTTATAGAACCACCTTTAGTGTTCTAATTAAAAAAATTCCTTGCAAAATTTTACTATATGCTATATTTTATCCCAATCCCAACTCAAATCTAACCCTGACCCTAATGATAATTAACTTTAGTGTTTGTTTTGATTCTGTTACATGATGTGATTGGCAATTACAACTTTTACCGTATCATCGCCAGTGACAACTAGATTTTTTCATACTTTATATATGATTAGAAATTGCTAATTAATTTTTTCCATAATGTACTTTATATTATTATACTCTTAATTAAATATAATTTCGTTTAACATTGTTTATAATATTTTTAAAATTTATTTTTTAGATATATTAAAATTTTAAAGACATTGTCAATAATGTTTCTTT
>CAJVPZ010004367.1:0-10032 GCA_910592135.1 Racocetra fulgida | reverse complement strand
TAAATTTAGTATGAAGTGTTTTTTCAGCTTCTGGATAAGCTTTCTCTTGATAGTGTTTTCTGATGTATTGAATTGATTAGAGGCTTTACCGCCCGCCTCCATACCTCATTTCCCTTACTAACTACAAGGGATGCATCTTTTTAGTAAGGTGGTGGCTGCATTAATGTCTTTACAGAAGAACTTAATTGTTTATAGTAATTGTTCATATTGTCCATACATTATTCCCATTTAAGGGGTTATTTGTTTGTGTTTGGGATGTTTGTGTATAGTGATTGTTTGTAACTTATTGTTCATATTTTGTATTTAGTAATGAGTGTTGCTATATAGTCCTACTCTATATATATGGGTATAGACCCTTATATGGTCTTATTATATCCATCCATCTCGCCATCAACCGGATATGCGCCATACTCAGGATTTGCAAACGATTTTTCCTAATTAGTGCCTCTCAGCTCATTTATGTGTATCCAACCAAAGTCGGGTACTTCCAATCATTATTGGTGTGACTGAAGATTACAGCATACGTCCTACGCCCAGCATGTCCAATTAAGTTGACATCTCCGTCTTACAGGATCTGCAAATTTTTGATAATTCAACAATTGTCTTTCAGTAGGAATTGAACTCTAGACCTGCCGCTTGGGGGGTGACAACTTGACCACTTCACTAAGTCGCCACATCCTCAAATATGTATATATAATAATAAAATATATATATTTAAAATTAATAATATTACATACTTTATGCATGTATAATTAAAATATATAGCTACCCAGTAAGACTATAAAAGATTGACAATATACATTAATCAGATAATTTGTAATAATTAAATAATCAAATTTTTAAAGTAATAAAAGCCTATATTAGGGTTAGAGTTGTAACTGAAATTATAGTATATTTTATACTAAAATTTTTTAGTAAATTTTTTTATTTTGTTAGTGCACAGAAGGTGGTTTTATAAAGAGTCAATTGTTAGAAAATATCTAATTGGTGTATCTGCAATAATCTTTTATAGTCTTATTAATTAAAATTTATATATATATATACCTTTGCATTTAAAGCTGCAGCTCCAACAATAACTCTAAAATTTCTTTTAATTTATATTATCAAGGTTGTTCAAACCAGTTTTTAGATAGTTTGTCTTCAGAATTAATGTGCTGTTTCTTGATTCTTTTAGTAAATAAAAATGCTGCAAAGAGTTTTGTCCAAAAACTAATGCATATAGACTACTTTTGGTTTGTTGAGATAGTTTTATATTCATTGCATCTATTAAAAATAAATTGAATTGAATTAAAAAAAAAAGAGAACTTATAACAACACAATAACACAGTGTAAGACCAATCTGTTCTTAGTGTATCTTCTATCCATTTTGATATTTTTTGTTAAAGGATATCATTGACTCATTCTACTAATTCCTAGCTCTGTAAGTGTCTTTAATGCCTATTAATTATATAAACATCTGTCTATATTGTGAATAATTTCTGCTATGAACTCTTGACTATTATTAGACTGAAGAATGATTAAGACACAAAAGCAAACAAATACATCAAAAAAAAGATAATCACTTTAATTAGCTGTTTGCTAGTTAGAGCCTGTACTCAAGATTACCTTATAAAGTAATTCTGCATGTGATATATATAATAATAGTCACCATTAGAAATACTGATCATAGAAATTAAATCAATTTGAACTCTATTAAGAAAAGCATTTAAAATAATCAGCCTTGCAGCAACTGGATTTGGAAAATTTCTTCTTGTTGCATATATTGTCAAGTTTTTTATGAATTCTTTAACAAAAGACTGTGAAATATAATAGCATTGTTCAGAAACTTATAAAAAAATAAACTAATTAATATCATATCTACTTATAAATATATGAGCACTATTAAAAAACTCTGGGATAGTTATTTTAATTTTTTTTACATATATCAATATTTGAAAAAGTAAAAATAACTATCATGGGTTCCTTTTTAATATTACTTATATATTAATTTATAATAATAAATATATATATTTTATTATATTGCTTTCCAAAGCTTTGATGCACCAACATGTTTTAAGACCCCTTGATATAAACTATATAACTTGTTGTATAGCTTGTTAACAGGGCATACCAGCAAATTTAACTCTACTTTAATAAGCTAAATAATAGGGTTTGCTGGTGTTTCAAAATCCCATATTGTAGATATTTTTTTTGCCTAATGACAGTCTTTAGCAGTCCTAATTTATGTATTTATTGAGTCTTGTAAAATCTTAATGCAAAAATCAAAATCTTCACATGTAATAAAAGTTTTATACTGTCTGTTAGCTGACTTACTGTCAAGAAATTTGACAAGCAAGTTATTAAATGCACTATGAGACATAAAAAAATAATCTTGCAGTTCAACCATTATATATTAAAGTTACTAAAAAGAGTAACAAGAATGAATAAAAGAAAACTTTATAAAATGATAAGAATGAATCATATGATTTTAATTTATTTAACTTTATACTTCTGACATCATTAATTACATTATTTGATGTGTTCAAAATTAATTTAGTATCAACTTAAGTTCAATTTGAATTTCATAGCAACTTGATCTATATTTAGAATTCAGTTTTAACTTAAATTGATTCTAAACCTATCAGGATTCCATTCCAATATACAACATATATTCATGGACAATATAGATATCTCCAAATTTTGATCATAAAACCACCTTTTGGCTCTTAACAAAAACAATTTCTTGTGAAATTTTGGTATAAGCTATATCTTGCCCAATCTCAAACCCTAACTATAAGCGAGTGTTTACTTTTTTTCGTTTGTAACAATTGGTTTGATAGTATGTTGCATGAATATGTAATTCAATAAATTATACCCGTGTATAAACACTATGTGTAAACTAATGATTTTCTTTTTTAATACTATACTAAATTTAGTATGACAAAATTTTAAAACAATACAAAGAGTTAATGATTAATTATACAAAATTTTATTAATAAGTAATGTTGAAATCATACAAAAAATTAACAAAATTTAAATAATAATTTATTTAGAGGTGAAAGCCACCACGATATGTTTTTAATTAGAAAATTTTAAAGCTAAACTTAAACTTTAGACCAAGGTTTAGGGCTTAAATTAGGATGGAGGTTAGGTTTTTTTTTTAGGATACCGAACATTTTTGCTTAGTATACCAAATACCAATACCAAAGCCGTTTTTAAGAACCAACATACCCGGTGAATTTCACCTCCGGTGAGCGTTTAATTAAATTTGGTTAAATAATTAATACAAAATAATTGTTTTTGTGTATATTAAATTTAGTACAATAGCCAAACGGATACCCATTAAATAAACTGTCATATTAAATGGGCTATTATATCAAGTAAATTATGTTCCTATAATACATAAAAATTTATATAAAGGTATATAAACAGGTCTTGCGCTTTTCATTATAAATTTAATGTTTTAAATTAAAATTTTATCACATTATTTGCATAATTTCGCACGATTTAATCTTGCGTAAGATATGCGATTATATATAGTCAAATGTATTTTTCGCTTAATAGGCAGCTGTGATTTCAGCCTAAATTTTTGATCGTCACTCTCAGCCAGTTATAATTAAGCGTCGATTTTAAAAAAGCGCGAAATATGTTTTGATATGTTTTATGTTACTGTATTTAAGATTTTTGTGGGTTTCTTAAGTCAAAAGCAAAGAATATAAATTATAATCAAACTGGTACATCAAAAGTAAGTACTTTCTCGTTAGACATTGCGTGTTAAACGGGAATCTCAGCGAAAGAATTGCCTTTTGTAAGTTCGTTTGCGAGTTCTTAGGATTTTGAGCGGAATGATGCGATGATACACTGATGTTTTTTTTTTATTTTTTAATATAAGTTAACCCAAGTTATCACGAAAGGGAATGCCTTGAATTCAAAAAATAGTATCATTGAACCTGTATACTCCGACAACTTTGAAATCAATGAAAATTTTATCACTGAACGGATCTTCAACGATAGCAACAAGGATCTCATGATAAACAAGAGGATATCTACTTCCACCAGTACTGTAAATAAACTAGATTTTTTAATTTATAATAATTTTACTCTATTCTTCAAGATATTGATTTTTTTTAAAAAAAATTTTTGGCCCATCCCTTCCTTTTGCCGTAGGGGGCCCAAATAGAGATGGGCATTCTGCATTATGTGCATTACATTATGCAAAACATATGTCACATAACTGATAATGTAATGTAAACATTTAAAATTTAGAAATTACTATATAATTTTAATGAAACAAAAATTAATAAAATATTATATTTTATATCATATGTAATACTAAGTAATAGGTAGCATCAGTTAGTGATTTCCTACCTGTATAAAACAGGCTAACTAATATAAGGTTTGAAAATACCATAAAATAGTAAACTTCTGTCTAGAAATAAGAAAGATTAGATGTGAATCTTGTTCTTGATTTTGGTAAAACACCATGATTGCATAATGTCGCATGATGCATTATGCTGCATTATGCAATGCAGAGCCAAAAAAATATGCATTCGCACATCTCTAGGCCCAAATGTAGACTCTTCAAGAACGTAAGTTTTAATTATGTGGAAAGAGATTCTTCTGTTGCGAACTTTTATAACTGCAATAGTATATACATTTAATCATTTATTTATTTTTAGGCTGTCTCTAATGGATTTAAAATACGATGGACTATATCAAACGTAGCCATTTTATAGTCCACAATTAGTACGTAATAGAATTTGTCAATTGGCCATTCAAAGTTGATTAGTTGGTTAACTTCAATATTTTGGGCTAAGGCATGAGGGAGGAGGGAAACAAACACATATTTCCAAGAATATTTGATCAAATTCCATTGGTCAACCTTAATCACATGATTAATCTTCTATATATTTAATTCTGAGTTTGTGCGTTTTAACGTTTTTGATTGGACGTAGCTGAGAAGCGTGACCTGAGCGTGAGTTTGTGTGATTTAACGTTTTTGATTGGTCGTTACAAGTACGATATTCAGGTAATTTGATAAATTGGGTAAATTAGGTTATCGCTATGCAATTATGACATAATTACTGAATTACTGTATTGGGGTATCACTATGGCAATTCTTAAATGTGTGCCAGGTTTGTGACGCAGTCAAAATTTTTGAAAGTTCGTTTATGTTAAAGTTAGTGCTTTTATTATGGTTATAGCTTAAAATAAAATATAATAAAATTACTCAAGGAAAACATTTGTTAGTTAGCGAAGAGTAGTTTTATATGCAAGTTTTCAAGAAATAAGCGATTTTTGACAAAACGAATGTTTTGAATTTTCCTGTTCGTTTTACGTTGTACCTACCCTAATGTCTGGGCTAAATTTATAATTTGGCCAGATTGTCATTTGGGCTATACGAAATATCATCGACCAAATTTTGCGAATGTTATCAACAGGAGGAAACGTACCCGATCCAAAGTGAATCCCACACATGGTGTGATAAATTAAAACTAATATAAATAATTTCAGTTTTAATTTATCACAATTGATCACACCATGTGTGGGATTCACTTTGGATCGGGTACGTTTCCTCCTGTTAATGTTATCCGATTGCTGGATTTAAGAACATTTACAGTTATATTCCACTGGGTTATATCCCACCTGATAATATCCTCATAATAAATTTTCAATTTTTTTTGTTTTTATATGTTTTGTATACCCTATATAAAAGTCAATCCGTGTTTTATATTTTATGCTTTATCCGTGAATGTTGCATATTTATGGAATTTATACCTTCAAATGACGGAAATTTCGGCTACCACATCAAGTTGCAGAATCACGGAGTTTTTACAGAAATTAAAGAGATAAAATGGAAATATTTAAAAAAATTTGTTACAGTGATAATAAGTTATATTTTGTACTTATTTTTTTTAAAAAAAATTAGAGTAGGAATCAAATTTTGAATAAGAAGTGTAGCGCTCAGCGCCACCCATCGCACTAGTGTACCTTTAATCTGATTTGATTGGTCAATCTTGCATATATGTGCATAAAATATATCCGTATAGTGTTACTATTGTTTTGGGAGAGCTTATAGGACTATCGGCAGAGTTTAGCTCCAATAGTTAACTTATATATTCTTTGTATAGAACTCAAAGTAATATAATAATAAAGAGATTTGATTGTAGTAATAACTCAAACACGTGAGATTACGTAATTAATCCGAGATCGGGCACTTAATTATATCTACCGGTAATCAATCAGGTAAATAAATCAAGTTATGTAATTAAATAAATCAGTAATATCGATAGTTAATCAATATGACCGATATTACGGGTCGATACTTATAAGGTAATAAAGTAATAGGTAATAATAAAGAGGGTATAATTGTGAAGAGCCTTCACGGGTAAGATAAGGGAAATAAAATATAAAATAAATACAACAATACAACGGTAATTTATATAACATCAATTCGAGAAATCAATTTTAATACTCCTTTATTAACGACATTGAAGACTAAAGCTTTATTTGAAGAGCGAAAAGACAGCTCTTTTATACTTTCGAGATACATAAGAATAAGGCTTTTACATATTCTTGGGTTTATTTCTATCTGTGGGGCCCGATCAGTACCTTCTACCAGGCTTATCTTTACTAATTTTACCTTTCTTGGACTCGTAACAAAGCTTCTCTATGTTCTAGTTACTCCGCCTTACTCTCTTTCAACCTTTTTCTAAGCTTTGATTCACTTCTAGTCATTACGCCTTAATAAACAAGAATCTTTAGATATAAAAATAAACAAAGATGACGAATAAAATAATTATTTGTACAGATCTAAACTTTTAAGCCTTCGCCACCAATGAGCCTCACAATATCCCTGTGGTCATGGCTTAGTCTTAACACACAGCGTCATTACTACCTATATTATGTTTAGTCACGGTTTTTCCAAAGAAAAATCGTGACACTAGCTTTGGATGATCGTAGGGAAATGTAAATGATCGGAACCAAGATCGGATGCATAATGTAGCGTGATGGCTGATAAATTAGTGATTAATTAAAAAGTATGAGTAGCGATGTGTAGTTTAAGAAAGTTAATATAGAGAATGGCATAAATGATATAATTAGTATATAATATAAAATGTAAAAAAATGAATTGATAAATACGCGTAGGTAAAAGGGAAAATTGATAAATTGATGCACATAATTTTAATAATGAAGCCCGCGATATTATATACGTAGAAGCATTTGGCATAAAATTTATTATGTAATATTTTTGCAGTTTTATAATGCCGAAATATTTGGGATAATCATATCAGTCACATGATTTGTCACACATCCATATGATCGACCCATTTTTCATAGTAAATTGCAATGGTAGGCCCTTTTCAAACAGCATTTTCAGGGTTTCCTAAAAGGAAATTGTACTTACAAGCCTAGGTGCAACAGTTCATCTACACAAATACTTTCTTGTTTTTTAGTTTTAACCAAGAAAAACAATAAACCTGAGAAGCATCACACTGTCAAAAACAGCCCTTCATTTTATTTTTTATAGTGCTTATAATGAATCAAAACCTTCAAAACTTTTTAAGCAAAAACTCACATACCCATCTGAGAATATAAATTTTTAGAGGTGTTATAATGAAACTAACTTGTGGAGGTATGCACTCTGCACTTAGATCATATTGCTTAACAAAAGATTTATTTAAAATTATAATATAGTTTTTTTCATTTATTATAAAACACACCTATGACAATTTGGCACTTATTATATCTTTTTATTATATTTTATAGATTTTTTCTAGTTTTGAATATAAAATTTTAAAAACAAACTTTTATGCTAGAGTTAGTATTTGAGTTAGAATTAAAGGTTATTAAAGCATAGAATATTTTTATTTATACAGTGTATACAACCTAGTCTCAGTAAATAAAATTAATAAAATTTAAATTGCTATTCCTTCTTTCAAAAAAATAGTAAAAAAATACTATCTTAAAATATTAAATTAAAGCAAGCTAAACACCTCCATGATCTTAAATTTTTTTTAAATCTATTTATTAAAAAGTTATAGCAGGTTAAAGTTATAGCATTTTTATAATTAAATATAAGATTTGGCCACCTTTAATATATGTAAAAAGGCAAATTTGGCCTCTTTAAACAATTAATTTAATTTAATATATATTAAAATTTTAAAATTTGGCTCTTTATATATATTAAAAATTTAAAATTTGGCCACTTTATATATAAATATTAGCTAAATTTTCAAATTGGCTTCTTTATATATATAAAAAATAAAATCTAAATTTGGCCACTAAAAATTTTTATTTGCTACAACTAGGTGTACACACTGTAGTATTCTATACCAGTTAATTAGCTAGTTTTTGAAATAATATATTTATAGACATAAAACACTATAAGTGTATTTTAGTAAAAGTTTTTTTTAAAAAAAACTTGAAAGCATTGTGTAGCATGTATAATGTAATCTTATTTAATTAATTTATATAAATTATAAGTATTGTAAATTTAAAAAAATAATAGGATTTTGCTAACTTACCCTGGGTTAACATTACCCCTTATTATAATTTAAAAATGGCATAAATAACTATGTTTAGTGCACTAAATAAAAATATTAGCACTATAAAAACTTTTCCTAGCCTATTTATAACTCTAACTCTAAACTTTAACTCTTTTTTTAATATTAATTTCAAATTTGAGTAAAAATTTATAATAAATTACAGGATGGTTAAAATTTATAATTTTAATCCAGGGTTAAAATTAGTTAAATTATATATGTAATATAAATTTAATTTTTAAATAATACCCAAAGTTTTAATTATAAATTATCTAAATGTATTATTATATTATAAAATTTTTATTTTTAATAATCAAATAAAAAAAAATTTTATTTGTTATATAAATATTCATGACTTTTGAAAAGTATTAAGTAATTGACTAAGATAAACTTTCATTATAATAAACTACCAATTTCTATAAAAAACTTCTTAATATAATAAATTTATTAAAATTCTTTTTTGATGTTCTAATATTAATATAAGTATTGTGATCAATATTATATGTTTTTGATAATATTGAATTCGTCTTATCAAGACTAATAAAATGCTAAAATTATTTAATTCTAATTACTAGATCTAGCTAAAAAGCTAAAACTTTATACTGATTATTGAAATTCAAATCAAATTTGAGATTGATAGTATAATCAGTATATAAGATTAAAAAACAAAAATTTTATTCTAAACTTGTATTAAAATAAATTAAAATTAATTAATAATAAAGATTATTAAAAAACAAATAAAAAAAAGCAATTTATAAAACAATAAACTGTCAAATTAATATGATCTACATATTAATAAAACAGTTTTTCTTAATTTTCTTCATTATATTTATAATACATCATATCTTCACAGATATATTTTGGCAAAAGCTCTTACTTAAGTGCATTTAACAATCTATATTTTGTGTCAGATACTTGCAAACTGAAGAATAGTGATGTGTAAATGTATATTTTTATAACTCTGTATTGCATAATACAGTATATAACATTATGCAATCATAGTGTTTTACCAAAATTAAGAAGCAGAATTCATATTCAATTTCTTATCTCTAGATAAAAGATTCACTTTTTTATGATATTTTTAAACCTTATATTAGTTGTCTGCTTTAACATATAAGAAATTATTTATTAATGCTACATATTACTTGATATTACATATATAATATTTTTTTTTCCACTTTGGCTGTCTTGTCAGTAATCCTTTATTAAGATTATTATACGAGTAAATCATACAATGTTGAGCTTAATATTTAGGCCTGACATTCCGCAGTTACTTCAAAGAGCACTTACAAGCGACCAGCTGCACCAGGCCAAACTTCTATTAAAGGACCTCCATAACCTTAGCCTAATGCCTGGGTTAACCCCGGAAACTCATGTCAGACCACCACCCTACAATAGGATACTGCCAATCTGATGATATCTTTTCGTAAGGAAGTGAAAAAAACAAAAAAAAATCTACTAATACTAATACTAATCCTAAATAGGGGAAGAAAAAAGAAATGAAAAC
>CAJVPZ010004366.1:0-10035 GCA_910592135.1 Racocetra fulgida | reverse complement strand
TAATTAATCAAAAGTTTTTTAATAATTTTAAAAAATTTTCTTGATAAAGTTGATAAAGTAGATCTTTAAAAGTCTTTTTTAATTAGAAAATATATTGCTAAAATTAATATTTAAGATTTTATTAAAAGTAATAATCTAAACAGTACACTGGTGCACAAAGTGTACCTAAATGATTATTAATTTTATGTAACAAATAATTTATCAAACCAAAAACTAAAATTTTTAATATCAAAGTAAAGACAGTATTTAGAGGTTAGGGTTGAGCATAGTATATAGTAAAATTCTACAAGAAATTTTTATTAGAGCTCCAAAAGTAGTTTTATAATTAAAATTTTGAGATATGATGGTTTTTTAAAAAATTCTTTGTTTTGTTATACAAAATTGATATGCATAATTGCTTTTGTTACTCAAAATTAATCTACATATTGCACTTGATCTTGCAATTTTATTGGTCAATATAAGGGTGCACAAAGTGCAGAGTGTACTTTTTAGTTTTTTTCTTATTAAAAAAATAAAGTTTAAAAAAATAAATACAGACAAAATTGTCTGTATTAAAATTTAAGAAATAAATTTTTTTTTTTTTGGTATTAAGCTAAAGCCATGCTTCTTATATCTTTATTAATTCTTAAATTTGTATACTACTATACAACCTTGTTGCTCACTCACACACTTATTAACTAAACTAATTTTTAAATATGAAGCTCAGACTACATTATCTGTAATCTAAACCTACCAAAGTATTCTGTATTTCACCTCTATATTACCTGGTTTTTGTACTTTACAACTAACTAATTATAGTTACACAACTATATTTTCCTATGATCCACAATAGACTTTAGTGACTCCCAATTTAGTTTATTTAGATGATTGGTCCCTAAAGACCTCTCAGATTAGTGTGTCTGCTATAGCCTCTTATATATATATCTTAAGCCAGATTTCTGCTGTCTAATGATTTAAGCCAGCTAAGGCAGCTGCACTAAGCCAGCTTAGCTAGTTAAGCCAGCTAATATAATTCAATCAGCTGGCTAATGCAGCTAAAAATCACATAATTTATAAATAGTAGTAACCTGAAAAGAATATAAAGTACTTTAAAAAATTTTTCAAAATACACCAGAGTTAGCCAATGGATAGATAAGTAGAGCAACCAAAATTTAACAGATCAATTAAAATTTAGGGTTAAAATAGGCTGAAGTTGATAAATTTCTCCCCAAATCACCCAAAATTTTATTAATAAAATGGTAGATAATAATTTTGCTATAATATAGTTAGCTTGAATTATTACTTAATACTCATTAGAAAAATTTTTTTAGTGCAAATCTGCAAAAATCTGTTAAAATGCAGATTTGCACTAAAAAATTTGCAAAATTTTTAAAATTTAAAGTTTTTTGCAGAATTGTGCATAATTTTCTGTGGCTATAGCTGCCAGGTTTGAAATTTTGCACAAATCTTTATTTATTTTATTATTTATTTTTCTTGCAGTTTTGCACAAAACTGCACTAAAAAAATTTTCCTGATGAATTCAGTTAAGATATGATCCTTTATCACAGCCCATAATCATATATTACTGCTTCTCTTACTATTTCAGTTTTGGCTACTGTTGTATCACCTTTCCAAGCAAATACTCTGCAAGTTAAATACAAGGATATTGATACTGCCTCCAGATCACTCCAACTTGAAAACTAATTCATAAGATCTTCTGTATAATATAACTTTCTATGATGCTGCTGTTATATGTAATGCCTATACTCTATAACCTAGTCTTCTTCTGAGACTCCTTATTCTAGTTTTGTACTACACTTGGACTTTTACAGGGCTTTGCATTTACTTTTTTGGCTCTCAGAAGTTACAGAAGCAAATTTTATTAAAATTTGCCACCAGCCTGACTTGAACTGTTAATCTTGTCTGTGAAAACCCAAACCCCAGAGATAAATATTATGATTTATATATAAATATATTATTTATCAATATAATAAAATGCTTTTAACATTTTATAATTTTTTAAAAATATTTATAGTTATATATTATATGCAGTTGTTTTAAATCTTTATTTTTGTTATAATTTATATAATTAATATTGTTTATTAAAATGTATAATAATATGCTTTTAATTTTTTATAACTATTTAAAAAAATTTATAGTTACATATTATATGCAGTTGTTTTAAATCTTTATTTTTTATAATTTATATAATTAATATTTTTTATCAATATAATAAGATACTTTTAATTTTTTTTATTTTTTTTTTTATTTTTTTTTTTAAGGTGAGGTTTTGCCTTTATCTTTATTAATAATTTGTATTAAGAATCCACTAGGAGTTTCTCTGGTCTATAAGACTGATAATTACAAATTTTTTACAAAAATGAGACTCAGACTATAAATATTTAACTATCTAATTTATCTGCAACCTAAACCTACTAGAGTGATTAAAAACTCACCTAGATTCTATAATATATAATATTATTAGTGGGTGTACTATATTTTATTCAAGTAGTTAACCATGTTGAAGCTTTTTTTATTGCTTTTCTGAGTGATAGGCAGTCATTGTCTATATGTTGTTAATTAGGCAGACCACAGCAGCAGCTGTAAGTGTATAGTATTCTTTGTCGTAAGTTGTTGGAAGTAGATATAGTGTTTTGTCTTGTTTGGTTTCTATTAATATATGTGAGTATATTGTGTTGTTGCTTCCAGTTCGATAACTTAGCACAGTATGATTTCCAGATTAAGTTGTATATATTTTGAGATAACTGCATAAGTAGTAAGTTGGTAGTGCTTGTTGCTATTTTATTAGAGTCTGTGTATTCTTTAATAGTTTGTATAAGTGCAGTGGGTATAAATCCTTGTATAGTTGTCCAAATGTTTATATTGTTTCTAATGTAGTTATTAGGTGATAGGCTGGGGTGGTAAGTAAGTTTATGGTGTAGCTCTTGACATTGAGTGCTTGTTATATCAAGTCTTGAAGATTGCAAATATTGTTATATTGTATTAGTGATAATTATGTTAAGGTTAGTTGAGTTTGGACATACAAGCCAATGCATCTGACATTCATGTGAATTACATGAGATACAATTAATATCTGGAAAATACTGAGGATATAATGTGTATAGGTTTGATAATATAGGTAGTAAGTTGAATATAAGTTTGATTTTAAAGGTTTTTTCTTGGCAAAGTTTAAAGTTAGTATAAGAGGATGATTTTTTGTAGTTATTGTTTAGATAGAGCCAAGTTGCATTCCAATTAATTTGTGCTGCTAAAGGAATAATGTTTTCTATTCGATGTTGGGAAGACCACATTGCTATGATGTTGCTGTTACAAATGTTCTTAATAGATTTGTAAATTGGTTGTTCAAACGCATAGGTTGTATATTATAGATAGTATGATAGATTGTAGGTATTACTGTGTAAAAATTCGAGGTCAGTTGTATGATTTCGACTTTTAGCTAGGCTGTTAGCTATGTTATTAAATATATTGTTACTGTGTGCTGTGATTTTTTAGAGCTTGATTGTTGAGTTTTAGGATTTGGTAAGATTTAGTAATGTGTGCCAGATTGGCCAATAATTGTATAAATATTGTTTGTTTATTCCAGGTAGATGTTGAGTGAGTTTGCTAAGTTTAGATATTATAGATTGTGAGTCAGTATAAATAGTGATACTGCTGTTTCCTGGGCATGTACAGATTGCTGAAAGAATTGCGAGTAATTCAGCCTTGTAGGAAGAGTGCCAGAGTTGAATTGTAGCAGAATAGTTGTGTAGTATTATGTTGTCAGCTGTTTGAACCTAGCCAATGCCCATTGTACATCATTCTGTAGTAATGTTATTAAGTGATCCATCTGTATAAAATGTGTATTGTGTATATGTTGAGTTGTTTATTGCAATTTGTTGTAGAATTTGTGAAGATTAGTTGTTTTTAAAAATATCAAATACTGCATTGTTGTAAATTGGGACTGTTGGTGGTCTTGTTATTGTAATTGAATGATATAAAGCAATAGAATATATGGAGTCCAGTATGTTGACATGAAGGTTGAGTTTATTAGAAGTGTTGTTGTTTATTTTTCTGCATAAAAGTTTATTGGATAGGTTAGCTGAGATATTAAGTGTACATGTATTTTGAATTTGGTTGGAGTTTAGTAGACATCCTGTGCATGGCTTGCAGATGTATGTAGGTGGTGGGTAGAGGTTAGTATGTGAATAATCGAATTCAATCTGCCAGTGTGTAATTGATATTGAGTTGTCATGATGATTGTATCTTCTAGCTTTTTCTAGAATTATATTATTGTTATTGTTGTAAGAAATTAACCAAGGTTTAGGTTTAGATTTGTAGTGTCCAGTATTAAAGAATAAAGTATTTATGCTTGGTAGTTGAAGTTGAGTATTAATTAATCTAGTTTGTTGATCTGTAATAATATTGTTTTCTAATACTATAAACCATAGTGGTTTTCGACTTTTGGGTATGTGTTGTAACCGAGGTGAAATGTCTAACCAGTCAAGTAAAACTGTGTTGTCATATGATATAAGTTGTTCAAGGTATATAATATTTTTTGTATGTAGTTGTTTCTTAAAAGACAGATATAGTTTGTGTGAATTTAGAATTTTTTCGATAGATGTGTAAGGATATTGGAGTGTATATATTTGTGTAAAGTTTGGATATATGTTTCAATTAAGTTGAAGTTGATTCAGTAGTAGTATTATTTTATAAATAGTGGTATTCTTGTTTGGTCTATCAATTAAGAGTCGTAGATGTTGAAGAATATTGGTAGTTGACTATAGGTTGTTTTGCAATTGTTGGAGTTTTATATGTGTGCTAGTACCTATGAGGTTTTGGTCATTAATTCTGAATAGGAAGTTGGAGATGTGATGTTGTAATTGTATGTCCCAAATATTTTTAATTCCATATATATTATGATTAAGCATAATGCTGTTAAGTGTTGTGATAGATAATTTGGCTTTGTGTTTGGTTGTAGTAAGGTATAAAGATAGTATTGAGTTACAGGTAGTTCTTGGAATTACTATGTTGTGAATGCAGTATTCAATAATTAGAATGATGACGTTATTAATAATATAGCTAGCTTGTTTATCTGTTATATTTTTGGTTTTAAGTATATTATTGAGTTCTGATGCTTTTTGTTTAATGAGTTTGATGTATTTACTGTATTTAAGAGTAGTTGTAAACCAGCAGCCAAGAAATTTGAATGGTGTATGCATAGGTTGTATGTGGATGGTTTGGTTCATAAAGTTGATTTGAGTTGTTGTATTAGTGTTAGAGATTAAAGCAGATTTTTGTGGGTTTACTTTAATATAGGCCATTGTATAGAAGGATGTGGCTGTTTGAGTTATTTGTTAAAATTGAGTTATGGATAAGCTAAGCTATAATGTATCATCCATGTAGGCTAAGATGGAGGTTGATGTAGATTTATTTTAGAATTTTGTAAGATTGAATTGTGTAAGCCATTGGACTGATGAAGTATATTCTTTGTATTTGTAGTGTATGTGGATAATTAATGGGTCATAATAGATTCACCAAAGTAAGGGTGTTATTGTTTCACCTTGATCAATACCATCTTTTACTAAGTATGGTATTGTGAGTCTGAAGTTAGTAATGACCTGGTTGCATCAGTTGTATAAAGGTTTTGTATAATGTTGATTAGTTGTGAGAGCATTTTGAGTCTTTGTAAAGCTATGACAAGAAGGTGTAGTTTGACAGAGTTGTATGCTTTACTCATGTCTTGTAAAAGTATCCATATCTGTTTTTTGTTATATGTGGCATCTTCAATAAAGTTGTTAAGTATGTATATGGGATTGTTTGTTGAGTTGCCAGGAAGTGCAACATAGTTGTGTGGGTTAAGTATTGTATGTGTTGTAAAAGTTTTAGTAAGTTGGTTAGTAAGGATTTTAGTGTAGAGTTTTTTAATATGTTCAATTAAACTAATTGGTCTGGTGTTATTAAGATTGCCATCGAATTGAGGTTTTTTAGAGATAGGATATATTTTACTGTCTTTCCATTGTTTAGGGATATTTTTAGTATTAATGCATCTGTTAAGGAGTGTGGTGATAGTATGTAACATATTGGGTCCAATATGCTTTATTATTTCATAACTAATTCTAGATGGTCCGCATGCTTTATTGTTAGGTAATTGTCTGATTGTTTGTATGACTTCATCTGTACTGATTTCTTGTAATATTGAGTTATACCATTCTGTTAATATTTCTGACTTGGATTAATATTCTGTTTCCCAGTCTTGATTAAAGATTGTGCTATTATATGGATGATGTGCTGTTCATTTGTCGTAATAGTTACATATATATTGTTTGATTTGGTTTGGTTCAGTGATAATATCTGCATTAGTTTTAATATTATCAAAGTGTATAGTGTCCTTATATCGATTGAGTATACTGTTTATCATTTTTGTTGGGTTGGTAAGTAGTTGGTTACATCTGTTGTTAGTAGCTAGGTTAATGTGTTGTCTTAGGTGTTGTGCATTTTCAAGATTTCTTGCATTATATAAAGTTTTCTAGTATTCTTTGGTGTTTTGTATATATAAAGTGAGATCGGCCTGGTGTCATGGTGGAGCTTGAATAGTGAAGCTGTGTTTACTGTTAATGTTGTTGATTAGTTCAAGTATATTGTCTGGTAGTAAAATATTGTGTGTAAAATGTTTTTGAACATGATGTATTATATGTCCAATTGTTTTAAGATCTTTGTGAAGTTGTGTAGCCTTAGAAGTAAATGTATAATAGAAGTTTTTAGTTATTATTTTCTTATTTGGAATGTGTTGGAGTGCTGCATTAATGATACAAGTATGTATTTTGTGCTATGTTGTTTCAAGGCTTTTTGTTGTGTCAATATTAGTAGAAACTTGATGTGTTATTATGTTTGTATTGACTTGATTTGCAAAGGATTCCCAATTTTCTTTAGACATTGATTTGTAGTTAAACACTCTTCTTTTGCATTTAGATTTCTGGTTTGATTTAGAGAGTGCAAATGGGAATAACCAGATTGATATTAGGATATGATGGTCACTATTTGTTGAGGAGGAAGGTTGTCTATTTCAAATTTATGTAGATTTGGTATTAGTGTATCACTAGCCCATATGTAGTCAATTCTAGTTTGGTATCTGGTTTTTTGTCATGTGTGTTGTAGGTTGTTTGTGTTATTGCTTTTAATTTTTTATAACTATTTAAAAAAGTTTATAGTTATATATTATATGCAGTTATTTCAAATTTTATTTTTGTTATAATTTATATAATTAATATTATAATAATATGCTTGTTATAAGATATCTGGGATAAGCTGCAAGATGTTGTGATAACAGAATAGTTGAGTGGAAATAGAAAGGAAGAGATAGAAGTAGATTTGGTAATTAAAGATTGTAAAATATCATCTTTTAAGTTTTTAACTTGTTTAGAAGTTAAATCAGTATTCATTGCTCTGAATTGTTGAGATGGAGGAGTAGTAGCTTGTCTGAGTAGAATATTTATATAATTTGAAGAAAGAAAATATGATATTTTGACAAAAGTAGCAGACAATAGTTGGTTCTTCAAGTGTATAAAAAAAAATAATAGAGTTTTTAGATTATTACATCACTTGAATTAAATGCAAAAGGCATTGTTTAAATTGGCTAGATTGAGTATCACAAATCATTATGCTATGTCAATCACTATATTTGTTGTAAAAATAATTTAGATTATAATAGATCTAGTTTCTGATTAATTAGAGCAGATATTTTGATAATAGAAAAATTATAAGTTTTACTAAGAAAACCTTATTTTGTTGAATTTAACAAAGTTGTTTTCAAGAGTTATACTAAAAATAAAAGTTAATTAAATTGTGGCTAGTGTAATTAATAAGTATAACTTTGTATAATCTTGTATAATAACAAAATAAATATATTGTGACTGGTGTTGCTATTATATTTGTGTAATCTAGTATAATGTTATGATAGTATAACAATAGTTGTATAGAGTTATTAAGATAAAGTAGTAAATTTAAAATTAAAGATAAAAATAAATAAAACAAATAATAATTTTGTATAAATCCAAATAATCTAAAAGGGCTATAAACTGCTTCTAGTTCTTACAGTTGAGTTCTTTTTCTTCAATTACACAGGTTCAATAAATACATAAAGGATACATAACGGGATCCCTTTATCATCCCAATATCTATCCTTTATGTATCTACTCTCAACCTGGTTTGCTACAGTTTTTTGGCGGATGTATAGTAACATAAAGAATAAATATCAGTACAATATATAAGATAAATATAAGATAAATAAAGGGTATCTTTTAGTATCCTGATATTGATCCTTTATATAATAATTATATATCTGTTATGCTGCTTATATTGGTGCATATAAAATAAATATCAGCTAAATAAAGGTACCTTTTTACATTCAGATATCAATCCTTTATATTTCCACTTTTAATCTGGTTTGCTACAGTTTTTTGCAGATGTATAGTAACATAAAGGATGAATACTGATAAAAATAAAAGATAAATATAAGATAAATAAAGAGTATATATTAATATCCCGATATTAATACTTTATATATTTATAACATCCCAATATTTATCTTTATATAATTCATTTTAAATAGAATATTAGGCTTATTAAAGATGAATATCGGGATAATAAAAGATGAATAATAGGATAATTAAAGATGAATAACAGGATAATTAAAGATGAATAACCAGATAATTAAAGATGAATAACCGGATAATGTAAGATGAATATCGGGATAACTAAAGATGAATAATGGATGAATATCAGAATAATAAAAGATGAATATTGAGATAATTAAAGATGAATATCAGGATAATAAATGATGAATAGCAGGATAATAAAGATGAATAGTGGAATTATTAAAGCTGAATATTGAGATATTATAAGAAGCTAATATTTTACTTTTTATTTTATTTTTTTTTTGTAGTCAAGGTTAGCCTCTTTGGCTTATCACTTTTATTAGATATTAGAATCATATAGTGCCCTTATCAAAGGGGCCCCAGACAAGTATATGTCAATCCTATCTAATCTCACCCAGAACATGCGATACATAAGTCAGTCCAAGTTCTGAGATCGTCGCATCCACCTATAGGACTACCGGCATGGTTAACCAATTCATCCTTGAGTGCATCACCTGCTAGAGCAGTCTGGTACCCACTATTCTCATATTACCTAGTCTTCTTCGGTAACTTATGCCTAGGCTAAGACCAAGTACTTGCGAGCCGAAGCCGCTACCGTTACCTACTACTGCCTTTATAGAGTTCATCCAAACCTCGGTACACCTACAGACTTTTCCTGGTCATCCCATCAATTCCAAACTACCAATCCAGATGGTCCGTAAGGGTTGTGACCTGCTCCTGGTCCCCACGATTGGGTCCTTTTCATCCGGTTACTCTTCCGGCAGCCTGGTTGGTGGAGTGCCTTGCTGAATACTTCGGTCCCATTCAGTTTATCTGGTTCCCCAGGTAGTAATCTGCATGTAGTATCATCGAAGATCTGTGCTACCTCTCTACTCAGGACTTCCCAAGCGAGCACCCCACTGCTGTATCGACCCTGTAGCTTTCTGCGATTCTAAAGGACTTATCTTGGGTTTGCACCAACTAAACTGGCTTGCATGCCTTTGTGTAACTCCTTTATTACACAAATGTCCCAGAATCTTCCAATTTTTATCTTGGTACAACTACAGTTACAGGGTCTCGAGTTTTCCCAGCCACGACAATAGTTGCCGAATCCGTTTTTCTAAATTCAATTTTTCGCCTTCCGTGGGAATTGAACTTATACTCTACCGCTTGGGGGTGCGACAATTTCACCACTTCACTAAGTCGCCACACCCCTATATTTTACTTTTTATATCCTGCTATGTTATCATTTTTTGATGAATATATATACTCTATACAAAAAAAATTACACTTTTTATTTACTGCACTTGCTTTTTTATAAATATACAATTTTAATAAAATATATTATTTTTATTATTTATTACGCAGAATATTATACATTTATATATTATAATTAAACATATAAAAAACAATTATTTAATTT
>CAJVPZ010004365.1:0-10036 GCA_910592135.1 Racocetra fulgida | reverse complement strand
ATCTAAGATATTTATAAATAGCTAAAATTTAAAGAGTTATAGTTCTAAAGATTATTTTCTTAAAATTTTATTAAAACAATTACTAATTTGGTTTTATGAAACTAATATTTTGATTAGAAAAACATTTTTTATTTAAATGCAAAATCAATTAGATTAATAAAATTTTATGAAAATTAAAAATTTTTATAAATAGCTAAAATTTTAATTTGATTTGAAAATTTAAAATCAAATAATCATATCAAATTCAAATCCAGTTTTTTTAAATAATTAAATTCAAATTCAGATTTTTAAATCAAATCAAATTTAAATAAGTCTAATATTTGATTTGATTTGATTTTAAAAAACCTTAATTGAACTATATAATAACACCTCAAACATTATTTTAAAACAAAAATTTAAAGCAAATTAATAATAAAGATTTTTTTTAAATTTTACTAAAAAAAATTCATTAAAAGTAATTATTAATTCATTTTAAAATTTTTGTCTTGAAATAACACCCTGAGACATTATTTCAAGTATTATAGTAACAAGGTATAACTATATTGAAAGTGACTATAACAGATTTAACTATAGATAAGAAATAGTATACCTATAACAAAATATGATTAGATTAAAAGTAACTATAATGAAATTTGACTGTAATCTATAAATAATTATATATTTTTTTACTGGCTATAAACTAAACAAAGGAAAAAATTAAAAACAGAAAGCTTATGAAGAACTATAAGCATTAAAGTAATATACAAAGAGAAAAAAGTGAAATAAGTGATGAAGAAAAATTACAAAGAAGAGAAAAATTCAACAAGATACTAATATATGAAGAAGAAAGTTTAAATTTAAATATAAGTAGTTTATTAAAGAAAGTAAAGGAAAATGAAGAAATATAGAGTGTAGCAACTTAGTGAAGTAGTTAAGTTGTTGCATCCCTAAGCAACATGTTGGCAGATAGGAGTTCAAAACCTACTAACAGCAAAATTTTGAATATTCTGCTTGTATGATGGATATTGTTTTTCAACAATCAATTGGAGCAGAAGCTTTATAACCTTAGAGCACCAACAAAATTGGGAGATCATAGAATATTTGTGCAATGCATAAGTTATACAAAGATATGCAAGCCAGCATTAGATAGTACAAACCCAAGATAAGTCCTCATAATCATATTTATCTAAGGAACTAGAAAAATAGATGCTTACTTGGCAAGACCAAGTAGAGTAGTACAAGCTTTCAATGGTGGCTATTAGAATAAGCTTATCCAAGGCTAGTTAACAGAATGCAACAAGAGCACTCAGCAAATTACTCCATCAACAGGCCATTGGTATGAGCATCAACCAGAGAAAAAGGATCAGCAGATACTATGGGACTAGTATTTCTTCTGGGCCATCTGAATTGGTAATTTGAAAAACTGACTAGAAGGTACTGAAAAGGAAGGTACCAGGTTGTCTTAAAGAGAAGGCACCAGGATTGAATAAACTTTACAAGAGCTAAGTAGATAATAGCAGTGGCTTCAGCTTACAAATACTTGTCATTAGACTTAGCGTAAGTTACTGAAGTAGACTATATAGTAATAGTAGATACCAGACTGCTCTAGCAGATAATGCACTTGAGAATGAATTAGTTAACCAAGCTAGTAGTTCTATAAGTAGTTTACAATTATCCTAAAACTTGAACTAAATAATGTATTGCATGTTTTGAGTAAGGTTAGTTAGATTGATATAAGAAACTCAGATCAGAAGGTTTAATTAGATAACTTAAATTATAGGTGAGTTATAGATAAAGCATCTAGTATAGAACCTAGCAATAGGCAGACTACTTAAATTAAATGCTCAAAAGGTGCAGGTATAGCTAGAATGTATACTTGTCAGAATGTACTTGTCTGGTGCTTCTTTTAAAAGAGCACTACATGATTTTACAATCTAATAAAAGTGATAAGCCAAAAAGGCTAACCTTGACTAAAAAAAAAAATAAAGAAATAAAAGAAGATACTTTAGCAACAAACAAGAAAAAGCAAGAAGCCCAAATTATGAGGATGTATTAGATAGTAAAAGCTTAATAGAACAAATTAAAAAATACTATAAAATACTTCAAAAAATTATACAGCATCTAGAGACTGAGTGGGCAGCCAAAATTTGCTTAATACTTATGAAATTAGAAACACCAATTGAATTAATAGAAATAGGTGAAGGATCTAAACCCTTTTTGTAAACAGATACAGAAAAAACACTGATCAAGAAAAAACAATATGAATATAATAAAAAGAGTAAAGTAGTTGAAAAGAAAATATTATCATTGCAGGAAATAGACAAGTGAGCAGAAGTAACACAAGAAAAAGACTTCTAACTTATTAAGAGAGCTTAATATTGCAACTCACAATATTAATAGTATAAAAAGCAATACTATTAGCTTGAGTTTGCTTATAAATAGACATTAAACAATAAATAGACATATTAGAGTTCAAAATTAAACATTATAAGTATAGAAGAAAGCTGGCTATTTAGAGAACAAAACAACTTTAGAAGCTTTCAAACAAGCTCAGACTAAAGTAAAAAAGGTTCTGAAGTTGGTCTATTAATAAACAAATATACAAAATATATAGAAGAATAAGCAAAATAAATAAGTATATAATTTTAATTAGTTTGATGCTCAATCAACTAGAAATTATAGTTGTAACCTCCAAATAATAATCAAGAAAAAAAAAGGGTTAAAAAACAATTATTGATAGATTTATTAATAGATTTTACAAATCACAAATGGTATAATAGAAGATTTAAATAGTATATTAGATCCAAAACTTAACAGAACACAAAATACAGAAAGAAAATAGCTTAAAAGAGATCTACTTCTTAAACAGATTTTAATTATTCTAGTCTCTTAAATTTGGAATGCTCAAGAGCTTCTATTTCGAGATAGTAGTACTAAAGTTACAGGTAATATATCCAACCAATAATTAAATAAATATTACTAGTACATAGGCCTATTTTTCTAAAAATGCCTCTGGTAGAATTGGAACTCTAGACCTGCAGCTTGAAGGTAACAACTTAACTACTACTTTAAGTTATCTCACCTTAATTTCAAGATGATTTCAAAACTATGAACTTAAAGACTAAAAAAATATATATGGTATAACAGAGAAACAAGTACAAGATTTAACCAAATTTGGGTTTCAAATGAACTGTCTTACAGATTATTCAATACAAAGATGTATATATATATAAATAGTGATTATATAGCAATAATAGCCAGAATTAATTTAGATTATTTAAATGCATCCAAAGTGCATCAGTATACAGAAAAAAGAATATACAAAAATATTTTTTCTTTGAATAAAGCAACAAAAGAAACTAGAAAGATTACAGAAAGCAAATAGATAGTCTGCTAAAAAAGAGTATAGAAGTGCAAAATCTCTTAAACAATAAGTTTTTATAAGAAAAAGAACTATTAAATTTAGATAAACTTTGGGATGATATAAGTGAAAGCATTCTAGCTGCAACAAGATGCAATCTTCTGAAAAAATGGTCTTTAATACAGTACAAAACAGAAAAAAAAGGCCAAAAAGTCTAAATTGTCATATACTTTAATGCAACTAAGAAGATAAATTAGCATAAAATAAAAAAGCATTAAATTAGGGCTTATACAAGATTATATTGCAGATTTAATATTAAAGTTAAGTTAACAAATTAGCAACATAAGATAAATATTAATGCTAGTCTTATGAACTAATTGTAACTTAAAAAGTTGGTAGAAAATCTTATTTGTGAAGAGAGCAGGAGAAATTAAATAGCAATAAAAGAAAGTTATAAAAAAGAATATTAAAAGGAGATACAAATAAAGATAGAAAACAGAACAAGATACTTGCAATTATTTTAAAAAAACTACTTAGAAAGGTCCAAATTAACAGATTCCTAAAGAAAAAAGATAACCAAAGAGAACTTATTACTAATTCAGAAGAAGTACTTAAAAAGATAAGAGAGAATTATTAAAAACAATTTAAACCTCACTGTTTTAATCAAGAGCTCTGAGAAAAGAATTATAAAGAAAAAATAAACTGAGAGAAAGATACAAGAAGAGTATTAATTTCTCAAAAGAAGAATGAATAGACATGCTTATAAATTTAAAGAAAAACACTGCTTATAAGATTATAGGCATATGGCCAAATTTTTGAAATTAGTAATAGCTTTTAATCTATTGGTCTATTTTAAATAGTTTTATTACCAAAATGATCCCCCTAATGAGAGAATCATTTTGGTAATAAAACTATTTAAAATAAACCAATAGATTAAAAGTTATTGCTAATTCCAAAAATTTGGCTATATAGAATTACTTACATGCTAATTAAAGCAGCAAGTGCTTAATACAAAGATATTCTAATTATTTGTATTCAGATCAGCAAGGTTATATATAATAAAAATTTTGTAAATATATCTAAATCCAAAAGATACAGATTTGCACTACAATTTAAATAATGTTAAAACAATAGCAATTCTAGAGATATTCAAAAAATATATAACCAAAATAATAATCAAAAGACTAGCTTAAGTTCTGAAAAAAATATTTTAAAAAATACAAGCTTCATAAGGCTGCTGAAAAACTCAACAGAAGAGTTGGTACAGATTATAAATATAATAATGAAAGATGTAATAAACAACAAGAAAAAATTGTGGCTAGTATTACAAGATATAAAGAAAGCTTTTGCCTCAATATTTTTATAATCATTAAAGCTAGTAATAGAAAGGCTCAAGATTCTACAAATAACAATTAAGTTTATTTATAATTTATTTATAAATAGGTAGTCAAAAATTATTATTGAACTAGATATAATACAAAGCTTTGAAATAAATAATGGAATTAAGCAAAGGGAAATGATTTTATCTCTTATATAGAGAATCTTTTATGATCTATTCTAATAAGAATCAATAAAGATCCTAATTTTAGTTATACATTAGTGCAATAAATCTTTTTCAACTACAGCCTGAACCAAACAATACAAAGAGAAAAAGAGAAAAACAAACTTATTGCCTATGCTAATAATACAATCTGAATCGCAGAAAGTAGAGACCAAATAAAAAAATAATTCAAATTGCTAAAGCATTCTTTAAATTTAATGATATATAAATTAATAAAAAGAAATCTAAGTTGATTGTTATTAATTCTGAAAAAAGAAATGAAAAAAAATCTTTCTTGGTAATGAATAGCTATTAGAAAAAGAAAAAACAAGATCACAAAATTTTTAGAAGTTTAGCCTAACAACAGATTAGATAAAACACTGGTTAAAGCAAAAGCAAAGAAAATTATACACTTAATAGTCCAAATACTAAATTTAAAAAGTTATCAGTTGTACAAGTATTATATATAAACAATATGTATATAGTTTCAAAATTATGCTATATAATACAGGTCTTTAGATTTATAAAAAGAACAATGGATAATCTATAGGCTTCAATATTAGCACTAATGAAACACAGGATAGAGCTAGCAAAAACTACAATGAATAATACAATTTTGCATAGAAGTATTGAAAGCTACAACTCACTATAAAATTAACTTCTAACAAAGTAAGTGATAAGTCTACACTTATGACTAAATATAGCAGACTCAGAGAAAATATTTACATCATTAAGAATAAGTTAAAATATACAACTATCAGCAGCAGCTGAAAATATATAGTTTAAAGACTACCAAAAATCTGTATATATCTTTGAAAAAACAACTTGGTCTGTTTAATAATGCTAAAAACCAAAAAGCTGAAGAGTATATTCAAGTTTAGCAATATAAAATTAAAAACAGAGTACAAAAAGTTTAATTAGCTAGTATTCTAAAAAAGAAATTTATTTTACCAGTAGCAACAATGCTAGAAAACTTAATATAATATCACTTAAACAACTATTAATATAGTCAAAAACTATATAATAACTTAGTAGCAACTTAAGATGCTAAGAAATAAGTCAAGTAGAGGAAAATTGTGAAATAATATTAAATAATTGAAGAAATAGCAATAGAGAATGAAGAAAGCAGATTGGTTAAATCAAAGTACAGGTTAGAAGGCTTCAACTCCTAGACACTTCAGGTTGTATCAAATCTATTAAAGGCAAATAAGAGGAAAAAAGAATGAATTTTGGTCAAAGCTAGAGAAGCAAAGGAAAATAAGCATCCAGAAATCAGACAAACTCTTAACAAATTAAAGAAGAAAATTTTTATAAAATATTGGAAAATAAATAAAAACCTAAATATAAGAAGTACAAGATTAGAAAGATGTAAAGAATGTGAACTTGACTAAGAAAAAGAAGTAAATTCTTGCAGAAGCTGACTAAATAAAAAGAATATTCAAGGTTCTATAACAAAATTTATGAATAAACAGAAGGAGAAGACTCTTAAAATTCATCAAGAAAAGCTTTTTTTTCAATTAATTGTAATAAGTTAAAGATTTTCACAAATAAAAATGTAATGCAGGATATTTAGATCTATGATTTAGATATAAAGATTATAAAAAATTAGCAAATCAGCCTAGTTGTATTTTAAATATAGCAAAAGTAAAGAAAATATAGTTAGAATTAAAAAAGATGAAGAGTTACAGTTAAATAGGTAGAATAATAATGCAGACAAATTAGCAAAGATGAAATCTAAAATAGTAAATCGAGAGAGAATTATAGAGAAATTCTTTAAGAATCAAGCATCTCTTTATGCAAAAAAGAAACAACAGTAAAAGCTTTCATTAAAGAATTTTTACAAATAGTGCTTGAATTTAAAACAGGAATAGAATAAAAATCTACATTAGTAATAAAGAAGATAGAACCTAACAACAATGAACAAATCCAATACTAGGTTATTTTATAGAAAAAATTAGAAGCCAAAACAGAATTAGATGTATAAATTTAAAAAAAAATAAATAGTTGGAGTATTAATTAAAAAGTTACTTGAGAAAATTTTAATTCTAAAATCTTGGTAACTAGAAAGCCAGATATATATATCAATTCAATATGTATAGTATATACAAGAAATAAAGAAAAAGATCAAAAACATCTAACTACTTGTGAAGTATGAAACCAAGTGAAAAGAAGCAGAGCAGACAAAGCTTAACTTAAGAACACTTTATAGGCTTCAACAAAGAAAGCAAAAAATGAAATGAGAGTTGTATACTCAAAGGACTAATCAAATAAGGAATTGTAAGAAAAATTTTTAAAGTAATGAAAACTCTAAAAAAAGTTAAAAGTTATCTTAATATAGTAGTTAATGCAACATGAAATTATTTTATGAAAATATTTGAAAACAGAAAGGCATACTTATTAATAAATAGAAAAAGAAAGATGAAATAAGTACAAAAAAAAAAATAAAAAAACAAAAATTGAAAACCTAATTATTAGTATAAAGAAGGCAGATTTAAATATTGAAAGGAGTAGCCAAAGTTAAAAGCAAACCAAAGAAAAGCTTAAAAAGAAAAAAGATGAGATTAATAAAGAGAAAAATATAGACAGAAAAGAAAATGGATGTTCTATAGAATAGGTGGGCAATATAAGAAATAAGCTTTGCTAATAATTAATAATTATTAATTTTTTAATATTAGAGTTGCAGAGTTGGCGAAGTTTGGCCACCTATTCTATAGAATATTCAAAAAAATACTTGATTTGCTGCTATTAAAAACTTTATTACAAATAGAGTGAAACTATTTTAGTATAGCTTTAATATCTAGCTGGGTATAGCCTTTTGGTATAGGCATAAGTTATAATCAGTATAGCAGACTTTCTTTAAGTGCTCCTGAGAGAAGCCAGAGAATATCAGATCTATAATTTAGATAGTTAAATATATGTATATATATATGCTTTAATTTTAATAATAATACTAACAAGACTATTAATAAAGAAAAAAATATATAGAGAGGTCAATAGAAAACAAACAAATTTTTTACAATTAAAATTTTTTTTAATTCAAATATTTTAATAATTATCAAACCAAATTTAATAAATTTTTTTTTATTTTAATTCTATATAATTATAGAATCAAAATAAAAAATTTTATATTAAGCTTGATTTAATATTTGTTAAGATATTTAAATTTAAATTTTAAAAAAAGTTACTAAAAACAATTTGTCTGTTTTCTATTGAACTTTTCTTATATATAATTAAAATTGGATAAACTTTACAAAAATAGATAAAAATATAAAAATATTTAAAAATTTTTTAAAAAACTTTATTTTATAAGTTAAAAATAAATTTTATATTTAAAAAAGACTTAATTTGGCATTGTAACACATTATGATAATTGACCAATCAAATTTTAAGGTATAATATAGCATGATCAGAAAGATTAAAAACAAATATTCATTTTGACAAAAGTTGCTTATAACTCAAAATTTCATATATAAACTATTTTTGCACTCTAATAAAAAAATTCTTTGCAAAATTTTACTATAAACACCCACTTATATTGCATTCTAACTTCATTGTTGAAAATCTAAATTGATTTTAATGTTCTTAGATAATTTTTTTTATATATATGTTTATTAATAAAAAATTAGAAAATTGATATTCTCAGAGAATATTGAAAACATCAGATTTTCTATACTATCTAACTCTACTTAACTCTAACTAAACAAAAAAATCTTGGTTTATTTTAGTTATTATAAGATATATTATATTTTATATATAGAAGTGATATCACAGCATGTAATATATATATTTATTCTTTAAAAAATATATAATTAGTTTTATTAATTTTTAATTTGTAAAAAAAATTATTAAAATTTAATTTTTTATACCTTTTTAAGCATAAACTTTTTGTAATTTTAATTTATAAAAAACTTCTAATAATTTTAAAACCAATTTTAAAAATTTAATTTATAAAAACTATCTAATTAAAATTAACTCAATTTTTATATATAAATAGATTATAACTATTATATTTATAAATATAATTTTTAATTTTATAGATTTAAAATGATTGAAATAATTACCTTATAACAAGACTTATGATCAACCTACATATTATTCTATATTAGTAGATTATTTAATGAAATGCATATATACAGTATACATAGTATTTAAATTTAATTAAGTTTACATCCCTAGTCTAACAATTAAATTTCTTTTAAAGAAAAAGTAATTGGTAGCACAGTTTTTAGTACAGGTTAAAATAAAAAATATTATCATCATATTATTATATCATCTAATATCATCTATAGTGATAGCAGGCTGATAGGCTGTTGGCTATAAACCAATTGATTAGATATAAAAAAGCTAATAGACTGTCGATTTTAGTAAAATATATTATATATCAGTTTAATGCCAGATAAAAATATCTATTTATCATAAAGAAAATTGGTTAATCTTTAAAAAGATATAAAGAAGATATTAATAAGATATTTAAAAGATGATTAAATGATTTGATTAATTATAGGCCGATATTATAATAGCTATTTAATAAAATTTTGCAAATCGTTAAACAATATTTAGCAGATATTTAAACAATATTAAACAGATAATTTAAAAATATTTAGTTGATACTTAAAAATATATAGTTAGTTTATATAATTAGTAGATTATCGATCTTATATTATCTAGATGATAGCAGGTTAATAAGTATTGATTCTAAAAAAAAAATTAGTTCAAGTTTATAGCCTATCAGCCTAATATTATATACTAATCAATTAGATAATATTAGATTAATATATTGTTAGTTTTCATAGTTAGCAATTTATCAGCTAATATTAGCTTAAATGATAGCAAGCCAATATACATTAGTTATATTTAAGTTAATAATCTATTGGCCTAATATTATATACTAATCAACTAGAATAATATTAAACTATATATTGCTAGTTTTATAATTAGTAACTTATCAGTCTAATATTAGCCTAAACGATTAGTAAAAAATTAAAAAAATAATTTGATTTAATTAGTTTCATTTTGCACTCTTTTTTATTTTTTTATTATTTTTCTTTCTTTAGTTTTTATTCACAATTATCTTTTATTTATATTGTTATTTTTATTTTATTTATTTTTACTTTTATCTTTACTTTATCTTTATCTTTTTTGTTTTATATATTTGT